>JASTWP010002378.1:0-43772 GCA_030770255.1 Temnothorax ravouxi
ACTTATGTAGCCCCGCGAGACTGTTTTGCTCGGTGCCTCGCCGTACTTACTGCGTCGTCCGTGGCATTCGGACGAAGGCACTTTCGTGTTTTGCTACGCCACAACGATACAACCCTCGGCACGTAAATGCGTCAACGTCGTCGCGTCGCGTCGTCGAGCGGCGCGTCGATGTGCCTCGCGAGACGTAAACAGGGAAAATCAAAATGATCTCGAATTCCGAGACGCGCCGGAGCAAACGGCTCTCTGTTTACTTCCGCGACGACGGGAAGGGGGGGGGGAGACGACGGCCGAGTTAACCGCGATTAACTTGCGATTAACTCGCGATTTCTAATATCTCGGCGTCTCGGAGAGGCCCTCTCCCCGTGCTCGTTGAGCTCTCCCCTTTTTCTTCCTTGTTTAAGATTAATCGCGAGTCAGCCGCGTTAGCCACTCGATTGATCTCGTCGGGATTATGCGGGGCGTTCCAGAATTGTCGATCGATACACGGGTGTTTTATCTATCGAACTGTTTTTCATTATCGTTTAATGCGAACGCGCTTGTTTCAAATGAAATCGCCGCGAGAATTACCACAATTAGAAAACACCTCTATTTTATGGGATATTAAATTTAATTGGTTTAAAGCAAGGCGTTAATGAAAAGAGAAATCGAAAGAAATGCGAGATGCCACTCCCTTTGCATTCTCGAGGAATTTCGACTCTTTAATTTCCTAACCGTGATCAATAAATCTTTAAAAATAAAAAAAGGAATGCCGAAGTCTGTCTCAAATAGGAGGATTTTATTTGTTTGCCTTAGTCCAAAGATTAATGAATGACTTTTACTGCCGTCAAAGTACTCGAAGGCCGTTTGCGCCTGTAAGTATTAATAAAGAGTCCATTCTATGTTTTGCAGTGACTGACATTTTCGTCTTCTGTTATTTCTGGATGGCCAGTATAGATTTTAGGCGAAATACATCGAATCTGTTTAGGATGTTCGAATGTGTACTTATCGCTTAAAGAGGAAACATAATCAATAGAATAGGTGCGTTTTACTACTCGATGTACACACAAGTTAATTTCTCGTTATACACCGCGCTATCGGCCGTTATCGCGTCTTGGTCGCACCCCACCGATTTTACAAATATAATTACAAATATAATTACGTCGTTTGTATAATATTCGAATAGAGCGGATTCGTGTGCCTCGATTAGCCGGAGGATATATTAATCTCGGAGCAGGGAGAGTGCGTGGCGTTTCTGCACGCGCAAACGTAAACTCGCTGTCCCGGATGTATCGTATTTCTTCTTCTTTTTTTTTTTCGTCGCGGCGCGACTCTCCATTCAAATCGACGATTGCAAAACGTCGCGTGTTGCATCGCTCGCCATTGGAATGAAATATTTACCTGTATTGCGACACGACGAACGTCATCGCGCGATTCTCTTCGGTCCGGCTACCATCTTTCGTGGGATACTTTTCCTCACGCTCGAATCACGGAGCCACTTCGAAACTTGTGCGGAGCAATCGCGTTTCGCTTATTTATATCTTGCATAGAGACGTTAATAAACAACGTTTTTTACCAATCATGCTGAATCAGGGTGGCGTTGTTTTGCCATTTCGGGTATCGTTGGAAAATTCGATATTTCGCACGCGGGAGAAAGAAAAATATTGCGATACTTTTCCGTGATATTCATATACGATTCGTGAAAGAGCAAGCAAACACGGCGATTGGCAATAAATGCCACAAAAAAATACGAAGGTCAGTGTAACGCGTGCCTATTTTTAATTACGCTGAATCGGATTATACATATATTTTAATGCAAACGCGCTTGTTTAAAATATCGCCACGGGGGGGATCACCGCAATTGGTAAATTCTCTATTTTATGGAGTATTAGATTCAAGTTGCTTCGATTAAAATAAACATGATACGTATATAAAATGCTTATTCGCGTGCGTTACTTGATTATGTCGCGCGCGACGGCCACGATCTATCAGAAAAGTTTTCGGGCGACGCGCATAAACACCCCTGCAAAAATGTTGCTTAACATACTAATGCCTGACCCATGGTGTAAAAGGAGAATATCGCCTTCGAGGGCCCGACATTGAACGCGCCGCACATGTATATGTATATTCACTCGGGCGGCTCGTCGTTCTCGGAGCCGCTTTAATGTTCCTCGTTTATGCACGATAAATAAATAGAATAAGTGACTCGGTTATACGATCGACTCACCGACGTCGATCGCGCAAACATTCATCATTCGCATTTATATTATCACGTACAGCGTACGTGATAATGCAAATGGCGCACGAGCAGAACTCGACGTCGAACTTGTAGGAACAAAAAAAATACAGCTGCAAAATAAATACAGACATTAACCGTCGACACCCGCGCGATCTCGTCTCCGCAAACGTTAATAATTCTTATACCGCAATTGGCACGTGCGATAAAACGCGTTTACGCATCAGAAATACGAGAAAGGATTCAATTATTTATCATATTTATTTTTGGCACAGCTGATTCCGCGTTACGTAAAAATGTTTCCAGTCAAAATCACGTGTCGCGAGTCTCTCGATCGCGATTAAAATGTCATATAAAACGCGTTCGGCACGCGCAATACATTTTACAAAATAATTGTCCCTTTCCCTTTCTTCTTGGTGTTCGTATAATAAAAGTTCACTGCTCCAATTAGCAATAATTGCGATCGTGTTTTATTAGTCAATTGCTAAATTAACTAATGGTGCACTTTTATGTAACTTCACGATAACGTCAGAGATTGCCAGATAATTGGAAGTATGTACATCCGCGACCTCGAACGTTTCGTAACTTCTAAGATGACCATCCGAATTGGGTGTAATGTATAATAATGTAATATAATATGAAGGTCTACATGTCGTTTTTGAGCGTGTCTCATATGTGTTCTCTCTACATCCGTTTTCCAGTTTCCCCTTTGTCAGAACCGCATGGTCGATTCGCGGTACGCCCTTTCGACCGTCCGCCAAGAAAAATATAATACTATCAAGATAAACCGCGTTTCTTTTGCTTCTTTTCTCGAATATAGCGTCATCGCATTTATTCTAAACTTCCTGATGTGCTTTTATTTCCTGTGGCCACTCTCGGTTATTTTTCTCGCTAACGCGACGCCGAGGGAAACCGTGTTCGGGGCTGTTTGTGTATACCGAATGAAAAAAAATGACTCTCTTTCCCCTCTATGAGGTTTACGATATATACCCGTAAACTTTTCAATGTGGCACGCAGGTTGTGACAGAGCGGTGATGTTGGCAACTTCGCTAGTGTATCGCAATCTGCGCGCCGTGTATATATATATACGTTGATTTCGCCGACGTCGGCAAGATAAACGTCTCTCCAAGTTTTCGTTCTGAATGAAGAAACAAATTATTTTTTTCTTTGAAGCATCGCATACCCGTACGCAGCGCGCGAAACTGCGATACGTACGTTGCCGATATTATTTTCAGCTAGCATAAATTTAATTTTAACAAAGAATAAAGTCGAAGATTATCTTTCGCCGATATCGAGGAGGAGACGTACGCTCGGAGCTCTTCATTTTGAATAAAGAATAAATTTACTCCGACCTCTCTAAGACCCAAGATATTGCATATTTACGAACGCGAGCGCGGCTAAGCATTTCATTACGGCCGCGGCGCGGCGCGAGGAAGCGACGATACGACGCGGTCGCGTTTTCGTAAACAGCTCAAGGAAGTAACGTCGAAAACTCGTCTCGTAACACAAAATACGCGATCATCAGCAAATTTAGTTTTTGATACGTAACGGCGGCGTGTAAATCCCGTGTGTGAACGCGTCGATCGCCCTTCGCCGGAAAATCGTACGTTTTAATGATAAATTAACGTCGAGGACGAAGCGAGGAAAGCGGTTGCCAAACGTTAATATACGCGCAAAGAAACTTGGGGGGCCAGGCGGGATCCGTGCCGTCGTCGTCCCGGAACGCGCAAGCTGGTCGGGGAACATTGTTCGCCAGACACGGCATATGTTCATGAAGGTCTCGTAGCGGCGAGAGAGAGAGCAGGTGGTGGCCGGGGGAAGACAGGTATCTCTCGGAGGTTTTTCAGGAAGCTCCGAGCCAGGTACCCGATGATCGGTATTTTCTATAATATAGCTGCCGCGCCGGCTATACCGCCAGACGGATAGATTTCGGACGTAAGAATCTTTATAGCGGACACAATACTGAATCTATATAGAGACTCTGCGCGACCTTCCCGTGAATCCCTTTTTAGAATTTTATTCCCGGGGTGAGCCCTACGCCCTCTGGCCCGGATAATTTCGGCGGAGATCCTGGGAAAAGGGAAAAGGGAGGAAGAATAAACGCGAGGCACGTTTTTGTATCCGTCGTCGGGGAAGACGATTTCACGATAGCCGTGTTTTTTTTTTCGATTTCTACGTGACGTGACATTGTCATTCCTCGACTTATCTCCTTTGCCGTGACGTTGCCTCACGTTGATAATGAAACATTACGAGAATCGTGAATCAGTCTACGATAAGAGAAAGCGTTTTTCCTTGAGGTGAGCTGAAAAGCATATGGTATCGAAACAAAGCCTGATTCTTCACGAAGAGTTATATATCGGTACTTACTATTATTGCCCGCAAATAAAATTATGTTAAAATTATGTTATTATTGCCCGCAAACAAAATTATGTCAAAATAGATCATAGGAGTGTAATCACCCATACAGTAATTATTAATCTTATAGTTAGTTATGTGCTATATATTTGTTTTTATATTTACGAGGTTTTAGTTTCACTTTTATGCTTCGTAGTCTGTCTTTTTAAGTACCAATCTCTCCAACGCTTTCTCGTTCTAAGGAAAATGATAAATATCCAAAACTCGCCAAAATTATCTCGATCAAGCAAAAAATATTCCAATCTGTTTCAGCATGGAACGAAATTCGTGTACCGGAAAAAGGTACACGCGAAATGTAACGGGCGAATGCACACTTAAACTTATTTTCTCCGTATGATTGATTTTCTACGGTTGTCACCGTTCCTCTTTTAGGCCGACAGAATACGCGCTGAAATTTATTTTCTCTTTGTTGTCTTTAATATTTGATATACGCGATCGCGCCAATCGGTCGATCGAGAAAACGCGCGCGTTGTTTACAGCCGCGGATGAGCAATGCGCAATTTACCAGCTTGCAATAGCCTCGCAACAATCACGGAATGCGCGTCGCAATTGTTGAGCACTTTCGCTCTCACGAGCGCATCGGCGATCGGCCGCGGAAGCCACGCGCGTTGCTGCTAACGTTGGTTGCAGCAAAACCGAGAAAGCTCTCGACCGTGATCTGGCTATGTTGCAAAAGATCGTGAAAGTCAGAGTCACAAATTCGTTTACGAATTACCGGATGTCTTGTATCGAAATGTCCACGTGATTCACGCGCGGAGACCTAGTCATTCTTTCAGTTGCACGTAATTGATATAAATACCATTTAAAAAATATAAAATGTTACACGCACACAGAGAGAAAAAAGGGAGAAAGGGGGTGCCTTCAGATAAGTTGGGAATAATTTTTACGAAGAAATAGAAGAAAAAATGTAAGAAAACTTACGTTATTTTTTAGGCTCTAAAAAACACTATATCTTTGTTTTGAAACAAAAAGTGAAAACAGAAAAGAAGTTTGTTCTTGAAGCAATTCACACAAGATCTCATCTGTTTTAGAATCTCCTTATCTATAAATATATAATATACTTTACACGTATCCTCTTCTTATACATGATATATTACATATCACACATATAATATATTGCAACTTTTATACATAATATATCCTTTTTGTGATTTATGTATATGTATGTATTCTATTCTAGTCTCCGAATTGAATTTTTTTTCAGATTTAATTGCGATTTCGTGTTTCATACTCGAAATATGTTTATATGGTATTTTATTCGGGTCTTGCGTGGGCATACGGTGTTCTCTAGGTGAAAAGGCATTCTTCGGGTTGGCTAAACTTTTCGTGGAAACGCCTTTCTGCAACATGGACGTGAACGATTGCTGTTCCCCACTGCGAAGGGCCGTAAGGCACGAAGGGAAACCAATCATCTCCCCCCCCCCTCTCTCTCTCTTTTTCTCAGGTGCTATCTATAATATCCACATGTCTGTAAGTTGCTATTGTAGGTACGTGACTACGGTAATTGCTCAAAATTCTCTGAAGTATTTGAAGTACGATTGATAATCTGGGAAAAGTGCGTTTTGTTTCGCTGATATTGGTTTTTTCATTTTTTTTTATGATTACAATCTGTCGGTTTCAACTATCACGAAGTTTTTGCGCGATTAGATACCATACTAGTTGCGTGGCTATCGTGTGCGTTTCTGCCAATCTCGCCGTGATATTTTAATCGAATGATCCGAAAGGTCATCGAGTGGCATCTCACGAGAATTGTTAATTCCTTTGTTTTTTGCGATTTTTCAAAAATTTTTTATGACTTTGAGCGAGAAAATGGAAAGAGACGAATATAAACAGAAAAATGCTCCCTCGATTTTTTTGTCCTGCTATAAGAAGAATAAATTATGCATTTTCTTAACTAAATTACAGAAAATATAGGGTTTAACTGTTATTGGAAAATTAAGCTCCACCGAAATACATTTTACTTTATTTACTGAAAATAATTTATATCAATAATTTAAATTCGCAATTTAGATCTCGACACGTGCGGGTACCTCGGTATGTACCGATTCTTTTAACATTAGATGTCATACTCTTCTTAAAGTCGCAAAGAAGCAAATTTCGCGACTGTAATTGCATCGCAGATGCGCGCAGTCAATTTCCCTGAAATCGTAACGTCAAACGTAATTCGCTGCAACACGATCGCACGGGACGGAGTTAAAGACGCCTGGTGCACGAAGAACGTCCGCGACGACTCGCCCTTCGGTCCTCGGAGATTCGTTCCAACTCCGAAAAGCTAGTTATCCGTCTGCCTCTTCCCTGGGGGCGAGGAAGGGAGGGAATCTTCTCCCAGAGGAAGTTGCCCTAATCGTACGTCCAAGAGACGAAAAGAGCAGCTTGTTTTCTTCGATATCCGTATCTGGTAGTCGTGCAATTACACATTCGTGCCGAATCGAAAATAAATATAAGCGAGAGAAGCAACGTTTCTCTCTCTTGCAATATATGCCGTTGCCGATGTAGTGCGTGCCCCGGTATTTCAAAAGGCTTCACCTTCGAGAAGATCGAATTTTCCGAGCTAGAATTAGATGGGGAAACGTGTGTGTTCGCGATGGAACTGAATCTATAATTAATTTACCAAACGTTTATCTCTTTCCTCTTGGGGAGACGTGATCTTCTCGTCGATATCGAGAAGACGTTCGAGTAACATCTCGACGTTTTAATTAAAAACTGCAAACTAAGGATTGTCCTTGTGCCGCAACGGGTATTTAAAGTTACGGTTTTAATACGCGGGTTGACATAATAAATCGCGTGTCAATTAAACGCGTGAAACTCGGGTGGACATACGACGATGGGGGGGGGGGGAGGATTTCCGCGATAGGAGTGTATTTTCGCAAAAGAGAAGGTGAGGAGGGGAGAAGCGGTAAAGTCATCGCGCGAACTTCTTAGTCAGCGGCCATGACGGAGAGACCGCAACCTTTTCGAGCGGAGACGCCAACGTGCGAGTTGGTTCGCTCAAATGCGCGATTGCCTCGGAGCAAGACCCGAGCGCAATCGCGGTCGTATGTTCGATAAATCGAAGTGGCTCCCCGGGGCGCTTGCACGCGGGGGACTGGCTCGCGTTTACTTCATCATGGAGGCCCAGTTTTTAACGCGAGTCGCGTATCGCCGATCGCGAGCGAAACGCAATTCCGCGCGCAATCGCTGCGCCACGTCAACAATATCGCTGTTTGTTAATAAATATATATACGATATCACGTGGTCCGAGCCGTACGTACTTGCACGTAATCGATTCAATATGTTGCTTAACTGACCCGGCAAAGGACTCTTTGCCGGAGCGGAGCGGATATCTTTTCCGCCGGCGAAACTCCTGGGATATTTGATATTTAATATTGCAGGTCTTTCTATCCCCTGTTTACAGTTTTAAAGTTTAACCGATGCTCTTCGATAGCCTTTAGCCATTGATGCGGTTTCCGTATTGAAGCGGTTGTCGTACATCTTTCTTAGAAAAGTTTCTTATCTATAATTGTGAACGAAGGGTATATTCGAAGGACGGGAGGGGTAAGTCGACCCCCCGCTAGAAAGGTGTGAAATAATTAATGCACGCGCGCGTAATAAAACATTTTCTAGTTGGCGTAACGTGCGACGGATCGCGATTAGGTTTCGCAATGCGGTAAGCGGTAAATGGCTTTCGCATCAAGCGGATATTCTTATGGATTTGCGCTGTAATAAGCGTGTGGTACACTCTACAGGTATTTAGTTTCATTCTTTGTTCATAATTAATGCGTACGCGAAGAATTAAATCAATGGATCGCCGTTAAACGTGTAGACATGCATAGAGAAAAAGAGATGAATAATGATTTCCATTTGCACCAATATCATTGTCAGCTAGAAAATTTACATTGCATAAACATTTTATAACATGTATGAGTCTAAAAGGAAACCGCGGTTACAAGTACGTTCTAATAGCCGATGAATTTATTTGCAATTACGTCACAATTGTGACTGTCCTTCACTTTTTCTTTTTTTAAATTACTACAAATATTTAATACGGATACATAATTGCGTTGTTTGTGCGGTATAACGGGCGAGAATATTGAAGACAACAGCTTGCGAAAGTTAACAAGTCCACGGACCGACACGGTTCACTTTTTGCAATATATATTTTGTAACGACACACAAGGTGGCCATAATTTCCGAAAACTCGTTATACTCGGGATCCGCAGTGAAGAAAATGCATTCGCTAGAGGACCAGATCCTCGTCGAACGTATCTTGAATATTTTAATACCTATATCCTCTCCGAATCTACCGATTGAGATGTATTCGTATATATATCCGCGTCTTGACTCTGTGTGTGTGTGTGTGTGTGTGTGTGTGTGCGCGCAGTAAATGTAGTAATTATCTTTATACAGCATTTACCGATCTCTAATATTAGCGGAAATAAATGTAGTATTATCTTTATACAGCATTTACCGATCTCTAATATTAGCGGAAATATCGATAAGTTTATAATAATTACGTAAAATAATCATGAGATATGTAAAATTCATATATATAACGCAGAGCAAAATCAATATGTTATTCGGGTTCAATCCAACTAATTTCTAACTAATTTCATGAAATACAAACTCTCTCTTGGTTAAACATTTTTTAATCCTTAATTAATCCTTAATGAATCAAATTTTATAACTGATTTAACTTCTTTAATAGATCCAATATGCATCATTTTAGCAGATTCAAAGTTAAAGGTTCTTGCGTTAGAGTAGTATAATATTTATGTCACTATCGGGAATAAACAATATGTTATATGACTCGCGCGACTATTCAAGTATCGATAAAAGTCGAATAAAAACACCGTGTCATATGTTACGAAAAAGGATTGTTCGAGAGCAAACACTATATTGCCAAAAATGATATTTTATCTCGATAGTTTTATTGATCTCTTTCCAATAATATTTTATTTGATGAAAAGTAAAATTGAGGAAAATAAGCGAGAGAAAGTATTGGCTTTGGACCTCTAAAATATGATTGTGGTACAGGTGTAACAGTCATTCATTAAACGATTAGCTATCTTACCAATATCTTAGGCAATACCGCGCAATTATATTTTAGAAGTCTAAAGCCAATACTTTCTCTCGTTTGCTGTACATATATACTTCTTTAATTAAAAACGGAAAGTTGCCCGCGTTTGACAGAAAGTAGAAAAATTAATGCGATGAAGAAGACGTGAAATCAGTAGTCGGATCACTATCCCTCGGAGGGCAAGGTGGGTCGGTCGGGTCTCTCTCTCTCTCTCTCTCTCTCTCTCTCTCTCCCCCTTCCTCTCTCTCCTCTCTCTCTCTCTCTCTCTCTCTCTCTCTCTCTCTCTCTTTTGCGCTCTCGCGCTCTCACGCCATGGTTCTCTCTGTTCGTCTTTCGTCCCCCATCTCCCTTCCTCTCGAGCTCTCTGAGGTGCCAGCCAGTTTCGTGATACGAAGCGGTTTGGATCGATAGAGAGTGAGCTCCTTCGAGCTCTCTCGGCCTGGCGATTCCTGGAGGATTCGGAGGGAAGCCGAAACGCTCTTGAAGAAGGCCCCCCTCCCCGGCAACCAGGCCTCGATTTCCGACCCGGGGACCAATGACCTTTGTTCTTGTCTGGAGGGTTCGAGGACTTCGAGTGGACGATGAAAGTCTCTGAGATCGACTCGACTCAACTGTCGAGTCGAGTCGAGTCGAATCGTGGGCAAGTCGACGCCAGCTGTGTGTCGGAAAATCGAAAACGCAGGTGCTCGAGAAACGCGCCGCCGCTATTTCGAAGGAGTCGATGGATTTCAAGCCGATAGCATGTTACACGGCCGCTACACTCGAATCCGTGCCGAAATAGTTCGAAATAGTGCGCGCGCACACGCACGCGGCTGTGTGTATATAGGATCGTGGGCGCGCGATGAAATATGAGAACAATATCTGAACAACAACAAAGAAGTATATGGTGGAGAATTACACGGCGCCGATTCGAGCGTGAATTTGGATTTTTGTCTTCCTTGGAAAAAAACATTTTTAAGATTTTTCTATGCGAATCTGTATTTACGTATCACTGAAATGCGAAGGATCAAAATGATCGTAGCTTAAATAAGATATTAGCGCGGTTACTCGAAATTACATCCAAGCGAAATGACTAATTTCTACTAATATATCACGGTCTCGTATTCGCCAGCGGTTTTCTTTCTTCCGTAAAATAGTCTCGTCGACGCATATTTTGGTGCTATATTTTAGAAGCGGAGACGAATGATTTTCCACACTTTGAAATACTCTTTCGTGACATTTTCTAAGATATATTTTACGCAACGAGCGTTTCGTATCCTACACAAAGCGAGGAATCGCTAAATCTTTGGCCGGTCTGTCGCACGGCATGCGGTGTGTTGTCTTGTCTTATCGAAATCCAGGCTGCCGCATAAAATGCGTTACCTCCGCCCTTACAGCAAACCTCGACCCGAAGACGTTAACGCATTGTCTGCTCTGCGGGTTTTTTATATTTTACTGCGTATGCGTCATAGTAGAATTTTTATCTTCATAAGCCATATAATGATAAAATATTGTGTCACATGATTAAATAAAACCATATCTTCGTAGGTAGTGCGTTGAAACGCCCACTTTTTACTTTACATCGTCATTTATGCTATTCAGAATTTTGCATTATGTGACATTTAATTTTTTTTACAAGCGTTTAAAAAAATTTTCGAAAGTGAGTTGGCTGCCACTATGGCGATCAACTGAAGTCTTAAACACTAATCCGAAACGTACACGCGTGTTATAACCCAGGCCGACTCTCCTTTAACTTCGCCTCGGTGTTTTTGCTTTTGTCGCTTCTTCTCGTATATCTCTCGCGAGAATAGAGAAAGAGAGACTCACCGCCGCGCCGTCGTCGTCATCGTCGTCGCTACCGCGAGAGCAGCAGTTTAAAGGTAAACGGGTTTCTCTCCGCTCGCGCAGACACACCGTATACCATATCACCAGGAGGTTGGGCCCCGGCTCTCTCGCTGGCCACGCTGCGCGTATATATACGTACACGCAGCGTGCGCCCGGCACGAATCGCCACGCATATTGAGGCAACGGTGCCTGCCTGCCTGCCTGCTTGCCTGCCTGACTGCCTGGTTGTCTGGTTTGCGATGTCCGCTCGACGCATATCCCACGCGTTGCTTCAAAATTTTCATGAGCCCGATAAAAGAAATCGGAGAATATCGGCGCGCGAGTAGTACAAACAGTTATAATGAGAAGTCAAGGGAGGGAAGGGAGAACTTCTCAACTTTAAGCTCGCGAAACGTGTTGTTATTGTTGGCCGAGTCGATGTTTTCATCGAGATCGCAACTTTTTAAAAAATATTTTTAGCTTTCGAGACGAAATTGTGTTCGGTTAAAAATATCCGTTCACGCATTGCGCGCTGCGAGTTTAAGAACCCTGCAAATAGGCGAAATTTCTCGGGGATTGAAGAATCTCGGTGCACGTTATCGCGCCTGGAAACGTCGTAGGCCGACGAAGAGACGGACTATACTGGTCTTTATATCAGGAAGATCGATAATTCGTTCTTCTTCACAAGGTCCAAGATGATTCATAACTTCCTTTAATAATCTTAATAATTTCTTTGTCAAATGACGAACGTGTCCGTACGCGTGATTGCCTCTTCGGAGTGCTGGCAAGTTTTTGTCTCGTGGCGACGGGACGGCGTGTCGTGAATATTCACCGCGGCGTCGGAGGAAGAAACCGATTTCGCCGCGGAGACAGAAGCCGCGATTCCGCTTTTGAGCACCTCAAAACGCGCGAGAGCGTGCTTTCGAGAACGAACGTCTTGCTGCCTACCAGTTTACATTTACAGTTGGCGGATCTTGCGAACAATCTCTCGGAATATTATTTTCATTTCTGATTTCCTCAACGAATTGAGAAACTTATTTTCACCCGCGCTGCGTTTCTCGTGTACAATTTCTGAATTTTTTTTTGCAGTATCTTCTGCAGTACCTAACTGTAAAGCAGACTCACGTTGCATAATTCCGTAACTCCGCGTACACTGTACCTTCATCGAGAAATAGTTCCTCGAACACGATCAATAGTCGCGACGCAACGCGAAGAGAGGCGATATTAAGAAGTACAATAGTAGAAGAGAAATGAAAAAGAATTCGTTGTCTTCTACCTATGTACATATACATATCCATACATATATTATATATACATATATTATATATATATATATATATATATATATATATATATAGTCATTGTTTGGCGACTTCATTCGCGTATCATATTTTGTCGAAAGGCATTTATCACGGAACAGGCTTTGTCTCTTTAAAGATCAAGTGCTCCGTCTCTTTTCCTCTTGGACAGGCGACTTGCTTTATCACGTTGTCAGCGACGAGCGAGCTAGCAGCACGAAGGGACCCTAAAAATACACGACGAACTTACGGTTATCGTCGGGGCCCACATACATTTCTCCCTCGAACATGGGCTCGGAGCTCCGCACGAAAGCGGAGAGACGGCCCCGAGTCCAGACCCAAAAGCAACGGGGCCTGGATATTCCGGTTCACTTAATCGTTTCCTCGGACCTGTGCCCGGGGATCACGGGGCGGCCGTCCGGCGCGCGGCGATGCCGCTGATGGTTCTCCGGCCCAAAAAGGCCCACAAAAAACGGCGGCGAGCCGAGAGAGGATCCTGAGAGAGATCCTCGCCACGTCGAATAACGCAAACAGAACGCCATGTACAGCTTCGTCTAAATTATTTGTCAAGGGATGATATTGTTCTGGCCGAACTGAACGGGTCTGTATACGCTGTTCTACTACCGTTGCATCGAATTTTGAGGTCTGCAATTTTTAGTTAAGATGAATACGGAGACAATTTTGGAGTAGTATAAATGATAAAAGTAAATGATAAAAATAAATGGTTTTTTTGGGGGGGTTTGAATTTAGTAGGAATATATGAGGAAATATTCTTCGTAGAATAAAAATTTAATTATATTGAATTATATCACGCGTGTGTGTGTGCGTATAATATTGCACACAAAATATGCGAAATATGCGAATAAATATTATGTCATGAAGTATTTACGATTTTTTAACTACTTTACAATTTGACAAAAGTTATAGATGAAATTAATTGGATTTTAATTAATAATAAAAAAAAACAATATAAATTATAGAATAGATAATTTTGCGGTTTATATCGCCGATTCGTCACTTATTAATTCAAACCTGAACTGTAGTTCATGACATACTGATTTTTCTGACGACGAGGTCGACCCTGAGGATTCACACACGTGAAAAAAACTATATAGCAGTTCGAAACTAAACAAATTAAATGTCGACTTTATAGAGACAAACGTCGCACGTATTATCAAAACGTAAAGACATCGCTGCCATTTGCAAACCTTAAACTGCCGTCGTTAAATACGCTTAAACTTTTCATTTCGTATTCACGTTTTTGGAGTACTTCGCACTTGCGGAAATTACGGGAATTAATTATGCATATTATGGTATTTGAACCGAACGTATTTCCGGTGGGGACTTGTGCTTCTCTTATCCTTCTCGTTCTTCCCTCCTCGGTACGACGCTGCCGCTCTTCTCGCGCTCGCACCATTACGTTAATCGCTAAAATGCATCCTTGTGTGTTTTTTTTCTTCCACTTGCACGGAACTGTCCTTCTACTCTGTCCTTTTCGCTGCACGTAGCTATCTCTTTCGCTTGCGTAGATTACAGTTAACGTTTGTATCACCCAAGTAGCAATAAACGTCGCTCGTAATACCTTTTACGGAACGGTGGAAACTTCCCTTCCATTTGTTTTTCCCCTGCGCTTCGACCTATCGACGCGACTGTATGTATTATTTGTAAGTGTCTCTCCCTTGTTGCATTAACGACTGATTGTACCTCAATTCATTATGTAAACATTGCGATCGATCAGGGAGAGGGAGCAGCGTTTTGCGTAAGTGTACGATTTTTCCTTCTCTTGCTGCCTCTGTGCCGACGAGAACTCGAGTGTCTAAATGTGCGCCTTGCGTGCCGGCGAGCTGTAGAAAAGGAGCGCTTATTCGGATGTTCGTTTAATTCACAGAACCCGATAATCTTTCTGTATAATTGCGTCGATACCCCTACGTTTCGCAAAGAAATCCCTTGAGAAACATAATGTCGAAGCGTGCGAGGGACTTTAGTATCGAAGCAACCTTTCGCGCTGCAACAAGCTGATTATTGCAGTAATCAACCTCGATCCTTGTTTTATTTCAGTTTTGATTCTTAACTCGATCTTAAATCTCACGAATTTAGTACTGTCTGATCAACTCTGGTGACCCGGTGAATAAATAAAATTCTAAAATAATACTTATATACAGTATTGATAATGAGTAGTAATGACGAAATGAATATTTGAATAGCATTTTAGAAATAGTAGGTAATCAGCTATCTATAGACAGAAGTTAAATCGTAAAATTCATTCATTGATTCGCGGCTCCATAAAGAGCAAGATTTACTGCTTCTGATCGCGCTAATCTTTTGTTTTATTCGATTCTATTGGTTAAGTACATTTGACATATTTGGAACATTTAGTGAAAAATTATATTTCAAGTTCACACGTACGACATTTTATCTAATATTTGAGAAATAGCGCGATAAATTTTCAATATATCTCTGGCAAAAATAAAGACGGAAATAAACCCACTTTGGGGCCCACGATTACGCGTAACTAAAAATCGTAATTAGCTACTCTATTTATTTCAAAGATTTTTAAGTTATACTAGTCAACTCTCTCAATTAGTTCTGTCGATATTCAGTTACGCAAAAATAACTTTTCACTTAAGGGGCACTGACCAAAATGTTAATTAGAGTTATCCAAATAATTTGATTATCTAAAATCTCGGGCGCCCCAAAGTGGGTTATATATTTTTTTCAGAGAGTACGTGCGTACTATAAATAAAATTATCAAACAAATTTTAAAATTTTTCTCGAGATATCAAAATAACTTGTCCTGCATTATTTAAAATGACAATGCGTCGCTCAAAATTCGCCTCGCGAAAAAAAAGTGCTCTGCATGCACGAATTTCATGTCGATCTTTAGGTCCCCTTGCCTGCGCGACGCGATACAAAATTATCTATTAACTAATATTGCTATCCATTTGTCCTTTCGACGACAGTCACGTCGTTATATAAAGTAGCCGTTAATCGAAGAAGGATCCGCGAGCACTATTTACGACACGCGCGATATTTCCGGAAATTAGCGGCGTAAATATTCGCATTACGTGACTTTGCTAACGTCCCGTTCGGTTTATTGAATACAATTTACATGCAGTACGTATGGTCGCTCCTTTTCACGAGTACCTTACCATATTACGATATTCCAGTGTTGGTAAAAATATCTCGTAGCAACCAAATTGTTATATTTCTCGAATAAAATATCTACTAGAATAATATCTGTTTGTATGTGACACTTGATCACGTATATAGAATCGGAATTGCTCGCGGTAATAATTTCGATCGTTACGTAATTTTAATTTTAATATCGCGCACAGAAAATGTTTTCATCGATATTTATCACAAAGACAATATCGACTTTCGCCTAAAGACGATTGATCTTTATATTTAAAACGGAGATAGGAATATAATGAATTTTCATGAAACTGTTTAAACTCTCCGAGAATTGCAGATCGGGAGCAACTTTGCATTTAGATATATCAGTGCGGTCACCAGGAAGTGCGCGCGATATTGCATATGAGATATACATATTTTAACAACACTGGCCGCGACGCGAGCTAAGGACGAGCGTGAGAAAAGACTGAGGAGACGATTAACAGAGACGATTAAAGTAATGTTTAACGCGACGAAAAGAGTTATCCTGCTCGAATTACGAGTGTAGCACGTATAAAACGTCGAGGAACGCATCCGATTTGGTTGTCAGTCGGTCGTACAAGTCGTTTACTTTGACGATCAGTATTTTGAATCGATTTTAGTTGAAACGTATATACTTAGCCGATAACGCTTTCAGATAACCGCGACTTATCGCGAGACATTTTTCTCTCCGCGACATATATTTCTTTCTGGCTGGATTGATTATTCGACGCGGATATTTAAAATTGTTATCGCGATGCCTCGCGAGTAATACGATTTAACTCTCGTTGAAATCAGAAGGTAAAACGCAAAGGGGATCTCGGTTCGATTCCAGTCGAGCAGGAATCGTCGGCTCTCTTCAGGAAATAAACACGATACGATCGAACGAGTTTCCATGGCGAAAAATATCGAGGTATCGCGGGGCGCGATATCGGCTATACCGGTCAGCTCGGACCTCGGACGTTCCCTTGACGCGTACGTCTCGCGTTACGAAATGTCAACCCGGGGGGAGGGGTTAGAGAGACAGAGAGAGAAAGGAGAGAGAGAGAGAGAGATCTCTGTCACATCTCCGTTCGAGATCTTCCCCGACCGAGGTAATATTTAAATACCCTCGCCAGGTTCTTCTCGGTGCACGTCGATCGGTGGTTCAGCCAAGTGATCTTGTGAGAGAAGTGAGAAGACAGCCTGGCTGGCTGCGCCCAGCGTCGCGCGCGCACACCGAGAAGGAACCTTCTTGTGTCAAGCTTGAGGACGACGACGACGACGACGACGACGACGACGACGGCGGCAACGGCAACGGCAAGGAGGGGGAGAAGGAGAAGGAGGAGGAAGGGGAATACCGGCGCCGGACGAGAGAGCAAGTGACAAAAAGGACAGGGTGAGACGAGGAGTAAGAGGGAGAGTAAGAGAGAGACAGACACGGGCGAGAGTAAAGAAGGACGGACGGAGGATGAATGGCCCCGGGAGTCATCAGCACCGCAGCTTGGGCATGCAGGGACGTTACAGAGCCATGGTGGCCAGTGGCGCCCCATCGGGGCCGCACGCGCGCACCCCCGCGTCGTCTCATCCCCGCAATGGTGGTTGGCACCCCCACGGTCTGCACCAGCAGCAGCAGCAGCACCAGCCTCAGCAGCAGCAGCAGCAGCAGCAGCAGCAGCAGCAGCAGCAACAGCAGCAGCAGCAGCAATTCGCCGCCGGCAGCAAGGAATACCCGTACCGGCAGTGCCCGCCACGATATTACAATGGGTATATTAACGAACCCCGCGCAATTGCGACCGCCGTGAATATAACGCGAATTTTCGCGGGCGGGCGTGTTCGAGAGGACAGGGACTCGGGCGACGATACCGTGACGAGAATATTTCTGTAGAGTTGTCGGTAAATCTAATTTTTTTTTCTCGCGGAGACGCTTCTGTTGTATCGAAACGCTTTGTGACGATGAAGTAATACTTCCTTTGACGTGTTTTTTTTTTCAAGTCTCATTCCCACGCATGTCGATAATTTTTACACTTCGATCGGCTTCGTTTAATCTTATTAGAAAAGGAACGATAACGTTTATTACTCAAGGAGACATACGACAAACTTTATTTTTCTAATGTAATATGCGTGTGATTCATGGTAAGATCGTTCCGCGATGACGAAGAACGTACGCATCTCATTAGAAAAATATTTAGGATGTACCGGAGGTGGGGTCAGATTTGTACCATATATTAGCGATTCTCAAACCGTCTCGAATGAGAGAGCTAACGGGACAAAAGATACGGCACTTCCGCTTTGATAGAAATTTTGTTTGGCTCCACTTAAAAAATTTACCTTCAAAAATACGCTTTATCATGGAAAATACATGCAAACATGCATCGGTAAATTTATAAACATATATTGGTAAATTGATCATTTTGGCATTAATAAGTTTTTTTTAAACAGATGTCTGCTAAACTTTCTTTAGAAAACTTGATCTCCAGAAGTTGAATAAAAGTTTATCCGTTAATCCGTTCGACATTAAATGAAGGAGGAGGAGAACTTATATAGTAATTTTATGTGTACTTCTGAAGTTTATCTCGCGAAGATAAATTATAAATTGCGTTGGTAATTGAAAGTCTCCTTCGTATATTTTGATATTTTTTTATAGCGGAAAGTCATTACGTTACGTAAACGGAAGACATTCTCCGAACGATGGAGAATAAGACGAATTTGGGACGCCCTGTACAATTTTCACGGACTTTCTACCAACTGTAGAAAGTCCGAAGTAAATAGAATTCCGTTTATTCAACGCCCGGAAAACGCTCTCGATCTCTATCGAGATTGCTCAAAAGTCGACACGCGTTTCATTACGGGATGGATCGAGCTTTTTTTTCTTCTTCTTTTTTTCCCGCGCGGCGAAAATTCTCGTGCCATGCTCCCATTATTCACCATGCATTTGTGCCCGAACTTTGGTGCATGGCTTAGCGAAAGTGCGAGATACACACATGCACACATATATATGTACACGTATATTATATATTACATACATTTTATATAATATGTACGTTATATACTGTATAAAAATATATAAATACATATAATATGTAAAATGTATATTTTTAATGAGAGATTTATACATAAAATCAATTTTGTAATTAAAACCAGACTAAGCATCGCATTCAGGCTAGGCCGAGAGAGACCACGGTGTTCGCGTGTATTTAATTTTCAGAGGGGCCGACGTTGAAGAGTCGACGATTCTCTCTAATCAACGATAATCAACGGGCCTGCCGCGATGACGTGCCCGCGAGACGCGCTTTATTTCCGCGCTCTCGCACTTCGAAACCCTTTTTCACCGGCTCGCCCGCGCGGCGCCTATGTATTTCTCGTTTATCTGCCTACCTTAATTTAAATCAGTTTATCGATTTTCCTTCTCTCTCTCTTTCCCCATGTGCCCGACGGTGCGCACTTTCGTTCTATGCATATATGTGTGTGTGGAGTGTGTGTGTGTGTGTGGCATCGCTGAATTCATTAGATACGACTATTATACTCTTGCCGCATGCGTGTAGATCTCACAACCTTACAGACTTACGAACGTTCAATTAGGATTTCCCGTATAGGGCGTCCCGATCTCTGCCTTTGATCTTAATGACAGAATTTGGAGACGATAGTAAATCCTTGGAGAATATTTCCGAGCGAAGCCGTAATGAGTAATTTTTTAATGCAGTGTAAAGTTAAAATTGACCTTTGGATTAAAAATCTGATAATGAAAGTTTGCATGGAAATTTTAATAGTCTTTCTATTTGTTTGCACTTACATATTTTACAGCGTTTAATTCGAAAATAAGATATGAGCGTCTCGACTCGATTTTATTTAAGGAAAATTCGATTTCAATAAAATCGAAAACTGTGTCGTTAAAATTATAAAAACGAGAATTTTTGTATATTTTATGTATATATATATATATATATATACACGCGGACTATTGCTAGATAATCGGTAACTTTTACTAAGTACTATTGCTATTAAAAAACCTAAAAAAAAGCTTGAAAATATTTTTTAAGTACATTGATTTTGATGAGATATCTAAGGAAGGTAATTAAAGATGTTTTTGATTCGGATAGAATTATCGATGCAACTGTATAATGTATTCGCATCCTCTTGTTGCAAGTAATTGGTTCATCGTCGGCGACTATTGTTTCGCAAACAAAAACCTAGAATCAACGCTGGAAATTTTACTTTTAACGCAGTTTTTCGCTGCTCACATGTGTATGTGTCATTCGGAGAAAGTACAATCGGTCAGTGGCATTCTGCATGTTAAAGACTGCAAGTTGCATGCAAAAAGACATTGAAAAATTGCTGGCTCATGCGTTCGACTTGAATCACTATCAAGCCTTGCCTATATATAAATTCATGTTGCAAACACGTATAATGTTATACTTAATCACTTCACGATTGCACGATTTTGAGAGGCGCGACTCTTTCTGTCTGTCGAAAGATTACACCAGTAAAAGTAACTTTATAGACTAAAAATTGTTAATATATCTATGGAAAAAAAGCAAAAAAAAAACATTAGCTGACATATAGCTAACAGCTAACACTTTATTTGTATCTCTATTTATATTTCATCGAGGGATAAAATTCTCTAATAAAATTCAACATTGCGTAAATAATTCGGTTAATTAACTGACAACATAAATTTCATTTCAAGAACGTATCCCTTGAGAAGACGTTACATTTTAAAATCACACTTTTAACAGATTTTAATTCGCAGTTCAATTAGCACAACAAGTAACACATGTCTCGCAGCGGTTTATCATTTCTCCTCGACTGTAGACGGTTTTGAAGTCCATTCTCGCGGTCGTACTTCAAACTGGTGTAATCTCCGCACCGTCTTACGATCGCCGCTATTGACTCATGACATCGACATCTTTGAAAGCCATTTCGCCAATTGACTCTAATATCTGTCGAGAACGAACGGTTTTACTACGCCCCGCTTTTAACATTTTACTTTCCTCGACTTTTTCCACGCCATGTTTATATGTTACGCCCGGTTATCTCGTTCAGCATGCTCACGCATATTTATCAGTTTTGTGAAAAGTGTACGCACTTGTGTATAGATTTTTTTCCCTCTCTCTCACGACCGCGAGGCATCTCGATTCCTTCTGTCGAGTCTCGCGAATGTTGACGCGTGACGACTAAAAGTAAAAAAAAAGGAGGCAAGAGAACGCGATAGATTCCCGACAAAAATGCTCTTTTTCACGGAAATCAGAGGAAAAGTCAGTCGAGTGCCGTATAATGCGACGAATTAAATACAAATACATAAAATAAGTCGCGAGTACAATATGCAACATTGATGTCAAGCCGTACGAACGCACGCGGACGAATTTATGTAAATAGCATTACGTTACATCATGTATACTACATACGAGAGCGTAGTGTGACTATTTTGCCCAACGTCACGTCGTGCATTATGTAACGTTACAGTTCGGCTTCCATTGACACGCATGTAGTATATTCTTTATGACGCCCGCTCGGCAAAAGTATATAACCGGTCCGATTGTGCGACGATAAATAAATCCGCGGCGAATAAAAATAAATAAACCGCCCGGCGCACAACCAGCTTGCCGAATATCGTTAACTATTACGGCCAATTTATTCGTCCCTGCTTGTATAAATCAGGCAAATACATAGAGAGAGAGCCGTGTCCCTGCCGCGGTCGGCGCCGGCGGATTCGTCGCGGATTCGGCTGTCGCTTTTCCGTTTAACCGAAAATTGAAGATGGATATAGCGCCGATGAATGTCAGCGACAAAATTATCGCGGCTCTCGAATCTTTAATACGGGCGAGCGCTTCTAATTTCGGCCGTAATAAAATGTCACGGTGCAAAGGCCTTTCGCGCTCGCGACTTATTTATCAGCAAAACTCCGAAAGTATCACCTCGTGCGATTTACTTATCGACGATATTTTCGCCTCGCGAACACAACGCCGGTCTCCCTCTTGTTCGTTCTTGTTTAAGACGCGCGTCGTCGCCGCGGACGTCGCTATCGTTTCAATTCTGATGACTGCGATTTTTATAAAAGCGCTCGCGAGAGGAGGAGGCTTGATGCTTAGAGCCTGAATCCGCGACGTTGCAATAAATCACTTCGGGAGCCGAGCGAATGATCGTACGGAACCCTATAAACTCGCCTGCCTGCCGAAATCGCGGGACGTGGAGGAGGAAGAAATCGAGATGATTCTTGACGGTGGAGACTGATTTCCGATCGGGTCGAAAAACCGGGTCTTCGCCCGGAAATAAGATTTCGCCCGCGGATTTGGCGCGCGCACCGGCGAGACCTTGCGCACGCCAGCGAGTCGAGCGAGACTAAAATTAATTAGACACGTCGAAATAGATCACGCTTCGCGTCCACGCGGATCAATACGCTCTCGCGCGCGGAAGTGCGGGGATTAACGGGTCGGCTCTCTTTCAAATTTGCATAACGTCGAATTCCCGTCACTTCCTTCATTTAAACGTCGAATTGAATCGCAGTATTTTCGTTAGGAGCCGCAGCGACAAGCGCGTGCGAACGCTTGAAATTTTAAGGAACCGCCCTTCCCTCTGCGCGCATATACGATTCCGCATAGAGATCCGCCGTTCTCGCCGGGAAATTTTTGCCGAGGAAGAGCAGCTCCCATCCAGCTTTTTTTTCCACGCAGAAAAAAACGAAGCGTTAAATCAAAATTAACGTAGCGATCTATAATCTTTTGATAAGAATTTTAACTCTTTATTTCAACTTTTGTTTAAATTGAACTATAGTTTATATATCAATGACTTTATTTAAATACGTTCAAGGAGGTTTCTTCGTTTCACGCGATATATATAATCTTATTTCAAGATTATAGATTGTTGCGTATATACGAGTATATAAGTCCTTGAACACTTATTTTTTTTCTGCACGGAAAAAAATAAGCTGGATAGAAAACTGCTCTCCCTTTTTTTTTTCTATGTGCACGCAGAGAACTCCTCCGCGGGATCGTTGCGCGGAGGCAGGGAGATTCGCGTTGGCCGGAGATCCTCGTTCCGCGGCCGCGTACGTGACTCATCTCGTTACGAGAGTGCGGCCGGTATATCGGCGCTTATAACCGAGTTTATCGCTCGGCGGAGAACGGCGTATCTCGCCAGGGATTTACTACGTATTTTCCGTTCGCGTTTCCATGCGCCACCGTGTACGCGAATCTCTCTTCCCCCCTGCGCGTATCTCGGCAAACCCGCTCATATTTTCTCTCCTATATATGCAGGGATTGCCCCGGGGTCGGCACGTCCTCCGGACCGACTGGCAAGGAGGTTTCCTATCACGGGAACGTGGGTGGAAGCAGCGTGGGATATAAGCCCCCACCGCAGCACAGCCCACAGACGAGGGGCCCGTCGCCGCACTTCCCCCAGGAACCGGTAGGCCCGCCGGCCAACTCCCCGCCGTTGCACATCAATATCTGCGGACAGGTGAACGCCTCTTCCTTGGTCCCCTTTTCTCTCTCTCTCTCTCTTTTACTTTCTCCCTCCTTTTCGAGGAGATCGCCTAATTGTAATGACCGTTTGTCATTTCAGGAAAATACCATGCGCGGTCCTATACTGAACATAAGTCCCGGCCTCGGAGCCAGCGGAGTAGACATGGAGTACCGCAGGAACTCTCAAGGTACCCGACGTTCCATCCTCCGTTCGTTCATCCCCAACGGAAGTTTGTTGCCCGAGCCTGCGTGCAATTTTTGTCTGCTTTTTCTTTCGCGTCGCGTCGATTTAATTTGGCTAAAGTGATCCTTAGAGATACGAGAGTCTTTCGTGATCCGATGTCGCGGGAAAGTTACGTAAATCTCTGCTTTCAGCCACGAACCAGCTACCTCTAAGCCCTGTGCAGATCCAACCATCGCCGCCTTACTACAGGCAGCCTAGTCAGGACGATGGTAGAAAAGTGAGTGGCTGTTTTGCTTTGCGCTATGACGACAGTTGAAATGACATCTCGGTGTCAATAATTTGTATTTTCCATTGAATAATTCGAGAGAAACGAGCTCGTCGTGATCGCGGTTGACGACAGAATTCACGAACTAAACTCCCTGATTCGCGATTAAATGAATTGTACGTTGTACTCAATAATTACCGACCAGCTAAAAATAAGCTTCTGATCTTCCTAACAATCTACAGTATTTTTCTTTTCTTTGATAAAAGAACCATGTGTCTTCCTATCTTTAGTGAAAACACTATCCTGATGTCGTAAATTTTGTTTTATAACGAGCTTACGTATACACGATGTTTACTTAATGTCCAAGTGTGACATCTCGATTATTTCACTAATTAAAACAAGCCCTTTACCAAGTCACTAATTACTACAAGTTTTTTGATATTCTGCTGACAAACTGAGAGCTCTTCTTCAAACGCCACATTTACTCGGAACGGAAGTGAGTAAGAGAGAACAAACGATACAGACAATATACAACGTGATGTTTTTCCAGAGCGAGTCGCCGTCGAGGAAGCGTCGCCGAATATCTCGCAACGGCGCCGTGTCTGGAATAGAGGTTCGAGAGACGACGCCGCCAGCGCCGACGCCACCCCTGCATACACCACCGCCTTGGGAATTTGGGGGCGCGCCACAACGGCGCTCGCCCCGCAATCACATATCCACTCGCGGCATTTCGACGGTCAGGAATCAGCGTTATCAACGATACGCGGATACGTTCGGGCTCTCCTATCCGTTTCTAGGTCACAGTCCCCATCAGAGCATCCACAATTCCCATCACGGCCTTCACAATTCGCATCACAACATTCATGGCTCTCACCCTCACGGTCTACACAACTCCCACCACAACATTCATAACGCACATCAGGCGCATCCCCATCCTCATCCCGCGGCCAGTGGTACGGGGCACCATCCTGCGCAGGGGGCAAACGCGCCCGTGGTCGTCGACGTTGGTCAAGTCGGCGTGTCCGGCCTAGGAGTCGCCGTTAGTGGAGAGCCGCTGTGGCATCCGCAGGCGCCTGGCTACAGGATTCCGTGTCAGCTTCACAGTCTCTACTCACCTCATGGAACGCACCCGTTTGGACATTCGTGCCAGGTAGGTCGGCAACAAGTTTGTCCATTGCGAATAATTGTTTTATTTTCTTACCGGGTAAACAAATCGGCCCTTATCGAACTGCATTCCGTCATATCTCTTAATTAGGGTATTTTTATTAGATAAATTTTGTAATTTACTACATACACTGTCTATTCGCATAACAGGTAACGCATCATCACAGTCATTATTCCGCTGCTCATCCAACGCATCCGAGTCACGGAATAGTCGGTTCTTTGGTGGGTGCTGCTCCCAGAGGATACGCGCCACCAGCCGGTGGTGTTGCAGGTTTGCACACCGCGGGTCCACCGCCCGTCCACACCGATTACACCGCGCATCATCAATTGTCTCAGCAGGTGAATTTGGAACATCTTAGGACGGTTTTCCGATTTTGTATTTAAGATTGTTCTAAGTCTGGTTTTGGATGGTCTAGATGATCCACTCAATTAACTATACAACATTTTGAGATTGTCCTTCGAACAATCTTAAATATAAAATCGGACTAAGAATACCGCTCTGTTATAGATTGTTATAGAGGATTTATTTTGCATACATTGTTCAATTTCTAAAGATTATGACTAAATGACTAAATGTCATTAGTTTGAATCTTTAGAAAACACATTACGTTTGGTTATCGGCATGTACATACGTCGAACACTAAACGTCATAATTCTTCGTTAGACTACGATATTTTAGCGCAACTGCTAATGTTCTTTTTTCACGTTTGCGTTTCTAGAGAGAAGTTGAGCTCGAACTGATAGAGTCCCATCATCACCACAGAGTGGGTGCCACGGCTGGTGCACCATTGCCGTTACCACACTCATATTCCCCGCCGGCTCTTACGCAGGTGACGACACCGCCGCCCATATTTCTGTCGGAGACGCGAAACAGTCAATTGGATATTGTACAGAACAGAAACCGACGGCTAACGTCCAACGTCCTACGACGGCCAAGATTCAACAGATGGAGGAACGCGACTCAATTACCCATGGCTTATCCGGGATATTTACTACACTTCCTGTACGTATAGCTTGCGCGTAATCATTATAATTCCAAGGCGCGCGAAATGCTTGTTTTAATCTACACGCGATATTTTGCTTTTAGTGCGATGTTCAGCAATCCACCGCTGTCTCCCTACAATCAGGCCGAACTGTCCTCGCCCGACTCGGTCACGGAGAACTACGAGGCATTGCTGTCCTTGGCCGAAAGACTGGGCGAGGCTAAGCCGCGGGGCTTGACTCGCGCGGAAGTCGAGCAGCTGCCCTCATACAAATTCAACGCGGAGACACACCAGGGCGATCAGACCAACTGCGTCGTGTGTATGTGCGACTTCGAGGCCCTCCAATCTCTACGTGTTCTACCGTGCTCTCACGAATTTCATTCTAAGTGCATCGACAAGTGGCTTAAGGTGAGTCACCCAACGTACTCCCCCTCCATCTCAACTTAATCGAGATTACATCCCAATTACTTTCTGCAAAAACGAATTTGTTTTCACAGTCTAACCGAACGTGTCCAATATGTCGCGGCGACGCTGGCGAGTATTTCGGAAATAGCAGCAGCAGTTCTGACTGACGCCAAGCCGGCGATGTACACTAGCGCGAAACGCCGCAGCCATCGAGAACATTACTACTGCGCGTTACGGGAATGCCGATCGTTGCGTTGCTATTTCACGTGAATCCGTGTCGTTGAATACCCGCGTCATCTCTTGGCTGAGATACTCCGTTGATGCAAGATGTTCACAGTCGGTGGTCAAGAATCATCTTTCCGTTGAAAATAACGACGCTGAAACTGGCCGAATGCAGGTGATCAAGATGGGAATAGCTGTGAACGTACGACCTCATTGTACCTGAGTGTCACGGCGTAAGCGGAGGATATCAAGTTCGAAGAACGTCCAGCGTCTTACCGTCTTACGTTTTGAGAGAAATAGCGAGACGCAATAAAAGCAATTTAGCAAAACGACGAAATAGTCCAAGAGATTCAACGTTCCGTTAGGTTACGGCGCATTTCCTATCAAAAAGAAAGAACAAGTCGAAGTCGGATATTTACTTGGTTCTCGTTTATAACGCTTCAATTAATGTTTTAACGCTCATTAATTATTTGTTAATTGCTACTCTGCATTATCGAATTTATGTACATAAAATAGTATATGCAGATATTGCAACTTTCCATTAACGTTCCATTTTTTTAAATATAGT
Organism: Temnothorax ravouxi; assembly: GCA_030770255.1. Classification (NCBI taxonomy): domain Eukaryota; kingdom Metazoa; phylum Arthropoda; class Insecta; order Hymenoptera; family Formicidae; genus Temnothorax; species Temnothorax ravouxi. The sequence continues at coordinate 27,165 of JASTWP010002378.1, forward strand.
TTGTCTTTCAATCCAGTAATTGTATATATTTGCGTAAACACCCTTATACATATACGTGTGCGCGTACAAAACCAGTGTTAGTTTTGTTTGGACTTAACCAAAATGTAGAACAAATTCTTTTGCAATAAAAAAAGTGTATATCGTCAGGTAAGGGAAAAAATTGTAACTTCCTACTGTTATAGGCTCTTGTGTCTTTGTAGTATATATACATATATATAGACCGGCTAATTATTTTATTATATTATAGAAATGTATGTAAGTAAAATTAAAATTAGTTGGCACCTTAAGTGCCGGTAGGTAGAAATTGTTGGATTATTGCACCAGATGCCACGTAACTATTTTATAAAATATCTGTAGGTCCGTGTTTAATCCGAAATTCATTTATTCTCTCTCTTGCGGCAATTTATCATGATCATTTTTTACCCAAGTGTGCTCTAACGTGTGATGGTTACGATTATTACGCTGTGCACTTTGTGAAGTCTGATTTTTAAAGTGATCTACATTCAAAACGAACGCGTGAATTTCAGAGAGGGAGGATTTTGCTTTTAAACCGCGAGAGAGACAACCTGGCGCATAAATGGTCAAATGCATCCAAAAAAGAAAGGGGGGGAAAATGGAAAAAATGTAACGTAAGAATATTGCTTCTGTTTCCTGCGTATCTACCTCTAATAGAAAGAAAACGAGACGATTCATATTTTTTTATATACACATCTCATAAACAATAAACATACCTATGATATGATAAGTGAATGGGAGAGCGACCGGCTAGGAAACGAGGTCTAGATATTTCGACACATTCGAAGAACGACAAATAAGTCTAACGATTGTAGAATGAATTTCTGGGAATAACCAAACCCCGAAATACGAAATGCGAAATATAATCTTGCAATTGACAAATTTGCCTAAGAGACAGGTTAAATTTTTTAATTGGAATTGAAAATTACGTTTCGCGGTGGAATGCGGCTGCAGCGTAGATCTTTGGATCAGATTTTGCTACGAACAAGTTGCGCGCTTTTAGTTGATTGGTATAACGTTTTCTTATTTACATATACTTCTACACCAGTGTCGGAGGATCGACGAGATTTGTTTATTAGTCTTGTTATTTTTAAGATGTTCAATATACATTGTTAGAAAGCGTATGTTATTATTGACAAGGTATGAATTGTTGAAAGTAGTTTATGTTTCAAAATTAATAAAATTGAGAACTACACGACATATGCATGTGTTTCGGCAGAATTATTGGCGTTTACATTATTATTTTTTTTTCTCTCGAATGTGCTCCTTTCTAACGAGCAGACATTTCCGTTCCAATTTCTCACGATAATCAAAGAGAGAAGTTCGAATATGCGCTCGCTGTGAAGACTCAATAATAGTCATTTCCAGATATAGAACTTGCGAAAATTTAAAATGTGGCTCACTGCGAGAGATTGCACATACGATCGCAAAAGACGAGCTCTAACGAAATGCAAATTGGCGATCTGTCCGAATGAAACTTATCTCGATGGATGCGCGTGTGTCGTGTTGCGTGCGTGTTGCGGCGCGCGTGCGTGCGTGCGTGCGAAGAGAGGTTTGTTAAGATGCGTTTGCCACTGTACGTTTTTTATTTTTCTCAGATGTAACAACGGAACGCGCGAGGAAATCTTTTTATCTACGCATTACATAATTTTGTTCAGATCCACAAAATTGCGTCGTGCTTCGTAATTTAAGGTTCAATAGCGTTAATTACGGTATCGAGTGCTATTTGTTTACAAGTTGTAATAACGCGTAATTAGCCTCGCGAATCTCCGCAGTTTATATATATTTTTTTTAATCGCTTGCGTTAGATCCCGTTCAAGCGCGCTCGAGAGGACCAATGAAGGTGAATTGTTGTCAATTCGAGGAGAAAATTCGCTCGATAGTCGGTCGGAATGCTGCCTTCCGGACACCCCACATCCCGATAAAACACGCGTCGCGTAAATCGAAGCTCATCCCCCAACATTCCGAGCAACTTAAAAACTCGAAAAAAAAAAAGAAAAAGCGCGGGGGAACGTGAGAGGAGAACTTCTCCGTTTCTCCTGTTTATCCTTCCGACTTCTCATTGCGTGCCTTTCTGTACACCGACCGACTTCTCGAGAATTAACGCGCGTGCTTGTTCAAGGGAACGCGAGCGATCCGCCGTGTCACACGCTCACGGAGCACACACGGAGGGAGAGAAAATATATGTGTGTGTGTGTGTGCGTATGTGTGCGTGTGCGTGATCGAAATTTACATTTTTATATCCGGCAAACGTTTAAGAATACCGACGTATCGGCGATACCCCCCCGTTCACGTTAATAACTCCCCGAAAATAAAAATGTCTCTAAAATGTTTAGAGCTCTATAAATGCAGTTCACCCAACTCGGGGTGGACTCGATATGACTGTTGGATGAAAAAAAATGCGAACGGGGGAAATTTAGCTGTACGTTCGGCGTTCGAATGTGCGGTACATGAATACGGTTTCCTGCGAAGCAGCATCCCTAAGCGCGTCGTGGACGCGCGGAGAGAATGAGCAAGCATGTAACGCGCGCTAGAACGTATGTGTGCGTGTGCGTGTGTGTGTGTGGGGGTGTGTGTATGTGTCCACCTGCGATCCGCCGTTGTGTCGTGAAACGGCACGGTAATCTCGACGATTCCTCTCAGCATTGTCTTAATTTTAAATTCCCATTTTTTTATGTATACGCGCCTGTAACGAGAGATCGACGTTCTTTCGCAGGTTGACATGGCAATAACCAAATTTTATTTTTTTGTATTAAGGATTCTCGGAGGATCAATATTTATTTTCCGGAATTTTATTGGCAAGCCTTCGATCATGATATATAATATATATAACAATATTATATTATTATAGATATATTATTACAGATTCATATAAAATTGTATAGTTATATATAAATATATGTAATTTACAATTACATACATTTTTCTGTATAATTGTAAATTATTATAATATATACATATATAATTCATTGGTCCATTGCTTAAAGTTTTCGTAAAACTGTGCTTGTTTGACTTGTTTCATAATCGATTAATTTTCGAAGGTTACATCGCTCACTCTTACTTTTTGCTCCATCTGCAAATATTGATCGTCCGAGCCCACCTCTTGAACTCGACGTAGCTCGTCCGTGCTCTACCGCATATATACGTAACGAACTATATACTATACTTTCTAGTAGTGTCTAGTTTCTAGTGTCATACGGGTCCTAACTTGTTGTCGCGTGTGCCGCGGGAAAGCGCCAGAATTCTATACCCCACACAGAAATATCAAAAGTCTTGCAAAGGCGACAAGCGAGCGAGCGAGCGAGCGCGCTGAAGAAAGCCGCTGTTAATCCTTCCTAGATGCGTAAGAAGACATATCATTTTTTTTTGTTTATTGCGCTAAGAACGATACGCTGTCTCGCGTACCCCGCTTTCTCTCCCTCTTTCTCTCTCTTTCTTTTTCTCTCCGTCGCGCCGCGAAGACAGGCGAGAGGCGAAAGGAAAAGTCCAAAGACAGCTCCTTTTCAACTAGCTTATGCAAACCGACAAGACCGCTGTAACGGGAATGAACGTTCGATGGGCAGAAGACAAGCTGTCGATCGTGCATAACGTGGAAAAAAAAAACTCCGCAACTTTCGTTGATCTCGCGTTTAGGCGAACTTAAAAAAGCAAATCCCGCATAATTCATCGAACAAATCGAGTAAAATTGCTTTGCCGTTAATGTTCTCCTATATTTTCAAAAACCTCACGACGCGTTTCATCCACATATCTACGAATTTAGTTCAAATTGCGAGATTACGATCGTGCGAACGATCAATTTGCCGTGTAAAAAGAAACGAGGCGTTCTTGCGCGAATTTTCCGAAACTGAGAATAGCGACCGATGACAGAGATCGATGGGATTCCTTTTATAATTGCAGCAGTCCTGGTTCATTTACGCGACGTTTCTCAGTAATCCTAGATTAAGATGACGTAATTCGTCAGTAATTCTTAACCGCATCAGTCGCAGTGAAGATTATGATTAGTCCCAGGAAGTATATATATATATATATATATATATGAATAAATAGGGACACGTTTATATCACTACGCGAACGATAAATTTGAATTTCTCACTTCTAACACGTTTTACGAAAATAATTTGACTCGAGGTTACACGGTTACTTGATATTCATTCCAAGAAAGGTTCGCCCTGGCAATAAGCAGGTAGGGCGTTTCCTCTTTTTTTTTTTTTGAACCTAGTCTTTTTCTCAAATGGCTTTTATCCTGAAACATACATGCATTATAAAGAATTATATATGAATATTCGCGTTTTTCAGTCGTGTAAAATTCTTTTGTGCTGACGCTTCGGCGGCGAACGGAACGAAAAAGCGAGAATCAGGGCGAGACCCCTTGGCCGCGCTGTGTTCGAACAAATCCATCGCCTGCACCGGTATAATTATCGCAGTAACGCGTACTGCAATTCCGTCACTTATACCTAATATCAACCTTACGAAGTTGAGAGAGAAGGAAGAGGGGGGAGAGAGAGAGAGGGGGGTAGAGCGCAAAGGCTCGCAATTCGCCGCCCTTTCAACGATAATCATATCAAGTGACCTGACACGATAGAGGCTTATTTTTCATATTCCCGAAACAAAGACGTCGCACCGAGTTTTGGAGAATGCGGGAGCATTCAATTCAATCAAATTCGCTGCCCGTTTAGCGGAGGTAGAGGAGACACGACTGGGTTACCATATGTACTATACGTAGCTACTCCACGCTTTAGTCGTTAAATTTTACGGATTTATCCTTATTTTCTTTTATCTCGCAATCGGAACAAAGGGTGTTGTTTCCACGCTCTATTGTACCTTCTTAAAAATCGCAGATTCTTCGGCGGAGACATGTAATCGAGGATTATATTTAGGAATAACCGAAACCGAAAAATTGTGCGGCATGTTAAGTCTCAAGGCACAAATATACGACGTGTCATTTTTTCAATTAATGCTTGTACACACACACACACACACACACACACCAATACAATGTTTACACGCGACACAGTTGCGAGATTAATTTAATAAAATCTTAATAATCAAAATGTAATGTTGCAAATTAAAAGCTTGTCAGTGATGATCTCGACAGGTTTTAGCCTGGAATTGAAAGTCTGACAATGAGATTCTTCTGAGAATCTTCATGTGAAAGAAAATGCGATAGTTCGGAGGTACGTCCCGCCGCGAAGACAGTTTGTTACATATCCGCGGAAAGTCGGTCTGTCAATCCTTTCCGGAGCGTCGTAGACCGTTCGTCATTTTCTAGCATAAAAAAAAGTGACTTAGGCCCGGTTTCACCAACGTGATTCAATCTAATCGGTCGATTAAACTCACTCTTCGTCTCTTTCTAGGGGAACAGTTGGAAAGAGACGAAGAGTGAGTTTAATCGACCGATTAGATTAAATCACGTTGGTGAAACCGGGCCTTAGGATTTTGTAAATACGTAAGCTGTATCTTCCTATCGTCCATTTTTCTTCTTCTTTTTTTTTTCTTAATCGGAGATCGTTTTTAGCGTGAATTATGATTCTCGATAGATCGTTTCGTTTTACGCTGTGGCGTTAAGGTTTTAGGACTTCGAGGAGGAGCCTCATCAAATTGCGTGATAAATCGTGCGTGAACGTTGTTAATTCGTATAATATCGTGTTGGCAGGGAGAGACGAAAAGCGATTGTGCAAAGTTGCGCAAGGGAAAGCGTGTCGTCGTCGCTTCTGGCACGCTGTCTGGCGAACGAGGGAATTGTTTCTCTCGGCGGTTAACTAACAAGCGCTATAAGTAATATTTAGAGCAACGACATAGAGCGGTTGCTCGACGACGCTCGACTATCTTTATCATTCGCCGCAGCTGCACGATAATCGCCCGCCGTTATTGCTACGTTAGTTATACACGATATTTAATTTGTTTGCTATGTTATTGTTATCGCAGTTGCGTATTTTTTCTTGCTATTATTTTACCTCTTGCAATTGTCGATCGTCACACGATCGTTATGACTATTACTTGCGTTATTATTAATTAATTAATTAATTTTGCAATCGCCGGTTTACCGTAATAATTATTATGCCGCATTCGCCAGCCGGACGAATAGGCTTCACTCGCTAATCTACAGTATATTAATTTCGGTATGTATATACGTGGGGCGGTTCACGATCCACGAAAAACTCGACAAAAAACACCGCAGAAAATAGACTATTGTACATACACAAACACACAACGATGCCAAACATTACATATTACTAGCATTACGTTTTATTATTATTATTATTATTATTATTATTATCATCTTTATAATTATATATCATTATTATTCTTATTGAACGGATTACACATTTTTTCATATTAAACTAACATTGAGTTGACCCTCCTTCGTATTGTCATTTTTGTTTTTAACTTATTTGTACCCCGTTATTCCCTACCAACCTGTTCCATCTTTTTTTCACGCGTCACTGATCGTTTCTCGTGGAATTTTTCAAAAACGGAATATTCACGAAATATGTATACCGCGTGATTCTCATCTCGGGCAGTACGCGCACACGCGCTCCTCAAGTAAATTTAATTTCGCGTTGGGGCTTAATCAAAGCCCCGGAGCGCGTGTGTGAATTGTTATTATCTAGTCTGCAATATTTCCTGGGTCTTTAACTATTTCGGTGTCGCTTTTATTGGCGTGAAAAATATCAACTTATTTATATCGGTGAACTATAACATCGGGCGTGTTCGTTCGGTCTCTCAAGCTCCCGACATTTCTAAAGCGGAAAGAAGAGGGTGTGCGGGGCGGGAGAGAGAATTGGCGCGCGAAAGCAAGAGGAATGAAAGCGAAAAAAGGGGGACGGCGAAAGCCCGCAGGGGGTTGTTTCGCGCGCGAATGTGCTACGCGAGAGGGTGACGAGCGAGGAAGGGGGAGAAGGAGAGGCGAGAGAGAGAGACTCGGTCTGCGCTCCCGAGAGAATTTAAGACGGATATGCTCATATCTCTCGGGAGTGCGGAGCGGCGAATCACGGACTCCTTCATTCCCTTTAAAGAGACGCTCTTTCGCGTCGATAGCTCGGCTTTAACGAAGCGCCTCCCTCCAGCACGTAAAATTTATGGAGGGTAAAGCCACGGGGCTTTGGAGTATCGAGAATTTCTCTCCTTCGAGGGCTTTCTCCCCTCTGCACGTCGGCGCGCCTCGCTCTCACCCTTTCCCTTCGTTTCCTCCTCACCCTTCGCGTGCCCGCAAAAAAAAACACGTCGGTTTTTTCTTCTTTTTCCCGTTGTCTTCTCTTTTCCCTTCTGTTGTTCTTTTCGCGGCGATTGATTCCTGGCTAAAATCGAACGTGTTTTGAATAGCTCCACGTTTCACTTTCCTTCAGTCCTTCATATTCCTTTCTTCCCCGGTTAGGGTGTATCTCTAGTGGCTTGTCGAATTTATTTAAGAGACTGTATCAATTCCTGCTTTTACTGTATATTTAGGATATCTACAACCTGTGTTATCGAAAGATTCTTTTCCTGCGATCGTTCTTAAAACATGTTATCTATCCCCTGTCAATCTTTTTTTCCGGTTGTGAAAGAATATGAGACATTTACGTTCTACTCGAACTTCCAAGGATTATAATTCAATTTAGTGATTATAAAGTTTAAAAACGTAGTCCTTGGAAAAAGGGTGACATATTAACTTTATAATTTAATTATATATCAAATTATTTATTTTTTACAGAGATTGTGTTAATTGACTTATAACTGACGATTTTTCCCTCTCACCCAATCGTGGAAAAATTCCGTAAGAAGTTGGAAATCAAACGCGAAAGATTAATTTATTTTGAACCATATACACCTTTATAAATACATATAAATACACACACACACACATACATATTGTATACATGAATATATATATGTATTAGAATCCAAGACTTTTGTACGCAGATGCACCCTATAAAGCCGAAGATTTAAAGATTTACACAAATACATATAATAAATATATATATATATATATATATGTAGAATATAGATCGAGAGAACATATACACAGAACATACGCAGAGACGGATATATTATGAGGATATTTTTCTAGTGTCTCGTCAGTATTACGTCGAAGTGAATTTCTGTCGTTTTTATGGAGAACATACCCAAGTTTCGATAATAATCATTTTTACGGAATTTTCGTCGTAACGTTCTACTACAATGCATGATGGTGCAACGAACACGGATACCAGAGAATCTCCATTAAATCCATTAAATTACATTAGTTAAACGAATTAGAGAAATCTGAGAAATTCACTCTGTGTATCCAGGTAGCAGAGTGACGTCAAATGACGTCTTAATAACGTCTTAATGACGCCTTTAGACGTTATTCTGCTACCTGGGTAACGTCTACAACGAGTCTCCACCATCTTTGAAATCGGGAGACTCCATAAAGAATTTTTAATTTTTTTTCTCGCTACATGATACTAATTGAAATATAATTAAAAAGCAACGTTCGTATACTTTCGTAAAAAAAGGAATTGTATTCTAACGTTTATTAGGTAATAAAATGTACAGTCGTGTCTCTTTCTGAGTACTTAATTGTGTCGCTGTATTTTACTCTACGAAGACACACGCGAAAGGAAAATGTTGTATTTTTTTAAAGTAATTTCGAAGACGTGGAATTTAATTTATTCTCGCAGAATGAATTCTTATATCGATTCCTTCTTAGCCACGTATTTTTTACGAAAGACATATATATAATTGGAGAGAAAAATATTATAAAACCGCAATAGAACTTCACGAAAGTAACGCAAAGCGTAATATTTATATTTTTCGTCATACGTAAGATCAATTTAACGCAGGTGACGTTGAATCGATCGACTTGGAATAATTGCGTTTAGCAATGGGACAAAGGAAGGTACTATCGCCTCTCTTAAAAAAAAAAAAATATATATATATATGTATACACATATGCACATCATCTTCACGAATCGCTGCTTTATTGCCTTTCCCTCTTCGAAAACGGTCAGCGAGGCATTGCGTGAAGAATAAGGAGCGTTAGGCTATAAGTTACGTGTACATGTGTATACCAGAATACAATGTACAAAAAGCAATATTTACCGCATACCTACATATATGATTGTTACGTACACACTCGTACGCATATACGTAAAAACGATTATAACGCCCACCCTTCCCCCCTGCTCTTCTCGACACGATATTGCTCGATTGTCGGAAATTTGCCATTTCGATTGTAAATTACACAGGTAAGATGCGCTTTGTAAGGATGCAAGTATTGTGCATATTGTATATAATCTGGCGAGAGACGAATATGTGTGAACAAAAGCGACTAAGACATTATTTAGAGAAAAGGTCGTTGTCCAAGGAAGATAATGTGTCTTACGTATGGCAAATAGACGATGAGAAAAGCTCTCACGCGATATTTCTCGTACTATACAATTAACGGTTTACGAAATAATAGGTGTGTTCTTCTCGCGGTAGAGGAGCTGAAGGTGTAATAGTTTGATAATTATTTGAGAGAAAGAGAGAGAGAGAGAGAAAGTGTGTGAATGAGAGAGAGAGAGAGAGAGAGAGAGAGAGAGAGAGAGAGAGAGAGAGAGAGAGAGAGAGAGAGAGAGAGAGAGAGAGAGAGAGAGAGAGAGAGAGAGAGAAAGAAAGAAAGATAGAGAGAAAGAGATACCGATTACAAAGTCACGAGATCTGCTTTGTCTTGTTATAATCAAATACTTTGTATTATGTAGCACAGGTTGTCATTAAACGTGTGAACAAACCTATATCATTAAAAATCACTTCAATCAAATTGACATATATCAATCGAGATGTGATATCTTTATCACCCTTTATATTCCCTTATACTCGCTAAGGGAGAAAGTGGAATTGTGGGATCCGTACCAGTAGAAATGTATCATTCCAAAATTTTCTCTCGCGAATATAATACGGGAAGACATATAATTTTGTCTTACCTTGTATTTTTGTAATCAAGTATTTTGACACAATTGAGGCCCCGAGTGAGACTTGTGATTAATTGACAACAGCGAGAAAATCTAGGAAAGATTTTTTCAATTTATTTACGCTAATAAAACTACAAATTCCTGTATTCAAATCGTATTTCAGGTGTCCCGATTGTCGATTTTCTCGATCGCAGTTATTGATGCGCCGCGATCGTTTTTCTGCCGCTCATCTTCAATTGATTTATATTCCCCTTTTTCTCGTATAACGTCTCCTCCTGCGCTTCATCGGGGTCGATCTCCACGATCGACTGCCAAGGAATTGGATTTACGTACGCTGGCTTCGCTTTCTGATGAGCTGAAAGACAACGCGTTAATTCATTTTAAAAGATTTGTCAGTTATCCGTATGAAAAAATTACACAGCATTGAAAACATATACAGAAAAGGGGTGATTTTACATGAAAAAAATAATTCGAAATGTTGAATAAAACTTTTTCTATGAGACTTTGTTTTACAGAAATTATCCACCTTCTTTTATGTAACGGAAATTAATCCGTTTAAATTACGGCGCTCGTTAGTCATAATTACAACACTAATTACGTAATTGTTATCTGTAGCAAGTGGCACGATGCGAGACATTCTGCAGAGAGTGATTTTTAATTATGTGCCACTATATAATTGAAGATATAATAATAAAAGAATCATCCTGCGCACATTTCATTTCTGCGCTCGCATCAATCGTTTTGTTATTTAGTTGCATTGTGTTTTACATACGAAGCAACCCTTGCGTGGCGGGCTTGGGTTTGTTCTTAGAATTCTCTCGCCACTTCTCGTACGCTCTCGTGCTCTGCTCCAGTCTCCTCTCGCGCTCTTCGTTCATCTCCCTCTGCTTCGTCTCCTGCTCCTTACGTCGCGCTGCAAAACAGGATATATCAATTCTTATCATCGCGTCTCTTTACGAGCAGACGGGGCGCGGTACACTGTTAAATATTAAAGAATAAAAAAGAAACCAATACCTGAGTTTAATAACATTTTGTTATTTTTAATTACCACGTGTGTCAAAATGTATTATTTTATTAGTTTAGTTAAATTAACGACATATTGAATAGGAGTAGTGGCGACCTTTAGGCTTGATTAAAAATGACTCAATAAAAAACTGATTATAATTTGACACTACGAATTTAACAGAGTAAGCCGCGCGCCGGAAGTACAACCGCCACACCCTTCTGCTCCTCCTTCTTCTTGTGAAACCACCGACGGAGATACGTGGTTTTCGCGCCGGCGAGATTGTCCTCAATCTCCTTCAGCCGCCTCTGCAATTCCAATTCGTTCTCGAGGATAGCTCTCCTGTCGAGCTCCTGCTGCCTCTTCCTCTCGACCCACTTGAGGAAGTTCTCCTTTTCCAGCCGCGTTCTCTCCTCTTTCTCCCGCGCCGCCCTCTCCTCCTCTTCTTGTCGCTTCTTCGCGGCGCGTTCCTCCTTCTCCCTCGCCTTCTGCGCGGCCTCGTGCTTCTTCCGCATCCATTCCGAATGGGCGAGCCTTCTGCCGAGGTCAGACCCGTTCAACCCGCTCGATTCGGTCGAGAACGATGTCGTGGAAATTCGCACGACCTGATGCCGACCGTCCATCAGGACGCACCTGCGACATTGTATTCTCGCTTGTACACTTTGACGTTTAATAAAAACTTCCCGCATGGTCTTTTCGAACGAGCACGTGGACCGGCGCAAGCGTGATTGGCCGGCGAGCACGTGGCCGCTCGGCGAGAATCGGAGCTCGGGCGTGTTCGGCTGGCGTCGCGAGTCGACGACCGAACAACAAGTGCGGCAGTCGCGCGCCGGCCTCTGTCACGATAGGATGTGTATGTTTACGTTACCGCGATGATAACGGCCCGCATATCACGTATGAAGGTTATGCACGTCGCAAGGACAACACACATTCTTACGCGCCGGTATTACTAAAAGGCCAACGCTATCCGCATGTCCCCGCGCCCACCCGAGACATCGTCGCAACGATACTCCGAGGGTTCCATGAGGTTTCGCCGCACCGCCTGACGTATGCGACAGCTGCGATGAAAAACGCGGTAAGTGAATGCCGTTTCAATTATTTGGATGCGCTTCCCAGTGAGAAATAATGATCAAAAAGACATTGAATCGACGTTGAATTGATGCCTTTTTTGATACAAAAAAACATCGATTCAATGTCAATTCGACATCGATTTGACGAATCATTTCTCACTGGGTTGAATATGAATAGAAAACTTTTTAAAAGAAACAGTAAAGATAAGAAACGCGTATTATAATTCAATGTATATTTCTTATATGATCAGAGCAAATTTAATTATCGAGGTTCATGCTTTACTTGAAGCTTATTAGTATGTATATCCGATTGGATATTCTGAATTAACTTAATTTGAATCTAATCTGAAAGTTAAAAATTGATGAAATTAGATATCAAATGGATACACAAGCAAATTTATATTTTTATCGTAAAATGGATAGAATCTCGTTTAATTCTTTTGCCATTTTAATTAAAATACTACATACTTTGATATTAAAATTCTGACATTTTTGTAATTTCGTATTTTTTATTAAAATCAATTTTATACAGAAATAGCGTTATATATCTTGTCTAATAATACCGAAACATTTTGAAATTATTGCGAAAACAATGTTATTTTTTATTGTTATTTTTCTAACCTTCTGCGACATCCTCGGGGATGTGATTGCTGAAAACAATATACATAACTCATTTATTCCAATTTGGTAAGCGAGTTCCGTGTCACGATGCGGTCCTGCTCGGTTCGTTGGCAAAATCGATAACTACTTCTACCTCTCGAACCGAGACGAATTGTTCTGTTAGTTTGGAGTCACTGTCTGCAGTGTCTGCCATTGAGTGACTTGTCAACCGAACAAGTCTCTCAATAACTACTCTTTCCTTTTTTTTTGTACAATTTATAACTAATATATAAAACTGTGTTAATGTACAGCTATATACTTTAATTTATTTTACCAATTTACGTAAATTATCATGATTAATCAATGATTATGTCGATACACAACCAAAACACAACCATCGCAATCAAACGATATTAATATAAATTGGATATTGATTATATCGGATAAACAAGTATGTAACGACGTACCTGAAATTTGATAGTTATATTTGCTTATATTGGTCATAACGTTATGCAATGGTAACGCAATACTGCAATTTCGTTAAAAACGATCGGTTCTTACGATTTCAATTGTATTGATTATACATTGTCTAGTCGATTATGTCGCAATTAACTGTAATAGAAATTAACGTAATATATCCTCTTTTCAGTCTAATTACTTTATCATATAAATTATAAGAGCAAATTGAAAATTGCAGCTACGTAGATATAATTGAGTCAGGATGATTGATTCACACCGAATTGAAATACCGCATTTTCGATTGCTTTAATTAGATTTTGTACTTATTAAATTATATGCGTCGGATTACTTAATTGTTCACTGCAATTTATAATAAATTAAAATTCTATTTTAACATCGTTATAGAAGTAATAATGAGCGAGCAGAAGCGAAGCAGCTTTTACATTATTAATTTCTTTTTTACTTTTATTAACGAACGAGATTGTGTATTATTTCATGCATAATATATATCGATTCTATCGCCGCAAAAATAACTGCATAAGTTTTAATCGTCGTTCTTTCGAGTTGGTTAATAGTGTCGGAAAGCGAAATATATAAACAATAAAAAATTGTGTACATAATCAGCAGTAAACAACAACGTTATGTCATATTTTTATTATTTATTATAATTTATTATAATTCGTTATAGTAATACTGTTATATAATAAAATCTTGACAGCAAAATTATTATTATTATAAATATTACATGTCGCGTATTATGCCCACTGCACAATTATACAAATATATGATGTTTGTTAATTGAAACCAAAATGATTACCTCAAAGCAACATGCACATAACTAAATCATTTGTACAGTCAACCTATCTCAAGTGGCTTAATTAATATTGGGAACATTTAAGCTAAAAAAGAATCGAGTTTTATAATTCATACGACGAATCAAGTATCCTATTTAATTAATTCTATTCATTTATTTTGGCTAAAGAGGAATTTTCTTTCGTAGCATTTTAACATTATTTTTGAAATGGGAGTCGAAGACTGTAATAAATGGTATCTGAACTATTTTAAAAGAGTTGTCAACATCTATACACGCAATAAATATCGATTGTTTTTTACTCCATTCCGCTAAGTAAAGTAACAGTCTATTTTTCATGACATTTTCACATTCGTACAAACGAGTGGATTAAAGTGGAGTGCGCTTTTGTACCAGCTTCGTCCATTCGTTGATAGTAGTACGGATGATTAAATTTTATTGCATAGCGCCGCGAAATGATCGTACGAAGCTACGATATCGATATCCGGAATATTAAGCGTCGCCGCGTCGGGAAATCGAAAGAAAGGGTGCGATGTAAATGGAGAAACCGAGAAACAGGAGAGAGGAACAAAGGGTGCACTTTATTCGAGTTTCCGTCGTGTCACAGAGACGAGATTGCGTTGCTTTAAAATTCGAGGAATCACATGCGCACTAAATTTTCAAGCATGATCACATATCTTCTATGAACGCCTATGTCGATGACGTTCTTTTCTTGTCGAATATGTTGAGAAAAAGAAATTTGGTATGAAAAGGACGATTTTAGCGATTAGTAACAGTCAATTATCCACGAAATCTCCTATAAAACTCGCCCCGCATGTGCGCGAAACCGCGCACTCTGCTGACAAAGTATGAGAAATATTTCAAATCCGAGGTAGATCCGACAGAACATGACAATGTTCGCCTATTGCCGAGATCGAAAATCGATTGATCTAAATTCGCCGTAAAACGGCACGAGGAAGTGATTAAAGAAAGGAAAAAAAAGAGGATACGGCGCTTCTTAGTAAGCAGTTTCTCCATTCTCTCGTATAATCCACATATCGAAGGCGAGGAAAATGACCGTGTTAACGAGAATTCCCATAACGTAAATTCACCGAGCACGAGTCGCTCTCCCTCTATTTTCCTCCCAGGGAGTCGGCACGACACGATATCGCGAAGATGTTTTAGGACGACCGTAAATCACCGATGATGGCGGGCGGCCAGACGTGGCAAGAGAAAGGGGAGCAGAAAGAAATATATATTTAAAGCACTGTCTCTCTCTCTCCCTCTTTCTCCGCTGACTGCGTTGTCCCGCCTCTCGCTAACCCTCCTCTCATCGCCTTCATTTTCATCCCTTTTGCGCGCACACTCGCATGCCGCTTTTTATTCTATGCTATTAAGGTGTCTCTATGGCCGCGACGAATTATCGTCGAATAAAGCGGCGCGATTAAGGCAACCTGGATGCGACGTAGAGCCAATCTTTCTAAATTCCCGGAAGATTTTGACTTAACAGCCCTCTCATTCTCCCTTCGGAAGATCCTTCTACGAGACGACGCGGAACTGACAGAGAGAACTAGATAAATCTTCATTCCAGATGCTCGCGGTCTTTCACCTCCTCCGACGTGCTAATTGCGAGATTACAAATAATATGTCGCGATTTCTCGTGAGGAAAGTGAATTAATTTCCTCGGCGCTTTAATCACGATAACGTTAATCTCTTACTTTGAATTCGTTATGTTTCTTACGCTCGTATTAGACGTAAAAGAAATTCTTTCACGGCTCTATTTTTCTTGACTCGTATAAACTTTAAGTAATAGCAAAAAATGTCAATGAGACAGAAATATCTAATAAAATGAATAAAAAAGTTCAGAAAAATAGGAATAGTAGGTGTGTAATAATTTTAAATTAATTACATCTTGAAATTTTTAATTACACCGATTCAACTGGTCAAAAAAATTATTTATTGCAACATATAGTTGTATTTCCAATAGGATTATTATTAATCTTAGAATGCCTTTTTCCCGCGACATTGTACAACGGAGCGCGCCTCGAATAGGAGTCACAAAATTACTCAGGTCAGAATTCCGCACCGGAAAATGGAAGTAAGAAACACGTCCTCTCTTCAATAATAGAGCCGAGTGAAAGAATTATTGTATGAGAATATTCGCGAGAAAGTCGCCAGACAGTCTACGGGATTCTCCTCGCAGACGAATGCGCGACATCGCGAATTGAAAATCGCGTGTCCATTGTTTCTTCTAAAACCACCGCCGACGACGACGATGTCTACGGAGGAAGTCGCGCGCGAGAAGTTTCGCAAACTGTTCCTCGTTTCGCAAAGAAATCATGACATTGAATTAAAATCAAATAATACCGGTGGTTTCTGCCAACGGGCGCACTACCGGCGACAAAACGCCGCGGTTATTTCGTAATTTTATCGATTTACGAGACAGCATCGGCAAGCAAGAAACGCGTCGAGTAAGAACAGAATGCAAAGTTTGCCGAGTAAATCACTCGGTTTCGTTTGTTCGTGAAGCATAGAAGATGCATATGAAGATGGAGGATAGGTAATTTAATTAACGTAAATTGAAAATCGGTTCTAACAAGCTTTAGATCGCGAGATCGATTAACTGATTGGCGCTTTGATGGTATAAATCAATAACTGTGCGGGTAAATACATACATGTAATTACTTCTGACATCTTTTATCATAGAATTTATGGCAACGTAATAAATGTAATGTCATCGAATAAATTTGCTTTTTTCAT
>JASTWP010002379.1:0-43780 GCA_030770255.1 Temnothorax ravouxi
AAATCTTATTAAACTCCTACACCTAATTAATCATAAAGATACATACCTCCGTTCGAGCAACAACCCCCCTGAAATATATACATATTAACAGAAACCCAGGTATATACGATCTGCCTGTATACATAGACTCTGCATCAGCACACCTACAAATAATAATAATAACTTTTTATTTATGCGTTTGTTTATTTACCAAATATTTATAACAATAAAATGAACTTTTATATGAAAAAAATAATTTTATTATAAAAACAAAACTGTGCGAGGAAAAGGAATATAACTATATCAATATGTGCATTAAAAAATTGCTAAATTGTTTAACAAATAATTTGTTACTAATAAATACTTATATTAACAATGAAATTTTTTAATGTTATATTATACTTTAGTGAAAGGTCCTGCAATATATTTCCTATACACCCTTATCAAATTCCCGACCGTTTCCAAGATATAAAAATAATAAGAATCTTATTACATAAACAATTTAATTTTATTGATCTGCTATACTAATGAGAATGCTAACCATTTCTACTCACATGTAATATTATTAACATAATATTAGACTCATTATTACTATTGCTAACAACACTTTTTATTAACATTGTTATTGACAAATATATATCTATATATAAACACTTACTGAAATAATATTATCATCGAGCGTCCAATCGCCGAAGCGTCACTCACGAACCTGAAAA
Organism: Temnothorax ravouxi; assembly: GCA_030770255.1. Classification (NCBI taxonomy): domain Eukaryota; kingdom Metazoa; phylum Arthropoda; class Insecta; order Hymenoptera; family Formicidae; genus Temnothorax; species Temnothorax ravouxi. The sequence continues at coordinate 696 of JASTWP010002379.1, forward strand.
GGATAGAATTGTATCATGCGCCACGTAGAAACGCGAATCCAAGCGAGATGCGAATATTAGTAACTGTTAGACAAAGAGGGCAATATCTTTGATACTTTGGACATGCTATTAATTATTTGGAATTGTATAATTGAATTATTCTACTTTATGTAAAGTATGTCTAAAGGAAGTTAAATAATATTTAACATATATTTGTATACTTTAAACTCAATTTATTAAAGATTTCTTATATTCTTTTGAAACAAAAATCATGTGAGATTTTATAATAAAAAAAGATATTACTCTCGTTACGAATCGCTACTAGAATAGAAATAGAAACGAGGTCACTAAGTGACTCATTTGAGTGGAATCCAGTCCTCCCGTAGAACCATATATGGACATGCCGAGGTGAAGCGAAGCCCATGACCATATAAGGAAAAGAATTTCAAGACCCCACCTTATGACTCATTGCTGGCAAGCGAGCCGCACAGGTAGAAGTAGACTCATATCCGTTAGACACCGCCCTATGACTCATTGTAACGAGGTGCGGTCACCTCCCACTACCGTTTCCAGAAATATATAAAAGCACCGTTCGCCCACTCGACTGAGAGTGTGGAACGGGCCAAGAAACCTTACACATCGTATACTACTCGTTCCATCCTCCACATAAACCACTTGTATCTTGGAATTCTACAATAAATATTATACTCTTTTATATAAAAAAAAAAAGAAAAGGAAGATAAAATTATTGAAACACCTACCTTTCAACGGACCCGAGGAGCCATAGTCCACATCGCCGAACAACAGCTATTTATCCTGGGGTTTTACCCCCTTAACAGCGGAAGAAGAACCCATTCGACGGAGACGTTCTGCCGGATCGACCCACCTCGCATCACCCAGGACGTGAGGACGTCACACACTCACAATCCGATAGTTTCGGATTTCACGTCAATCCGTTGGACCGCAAGTGCACTAAACGTACTATACTCTCGGAGGTGGCGCGTATCTACGACCCCCTGGGATTGCTGGCTCCACTCACGTTCAGCGCGAAATGTCTCATCCAGCGCTTGTGGAAGCTCAAGCTGGAATGGGACGACGAGCCTCCGACCGATATCTATCGCGATTGGGATCGTTTCCAGGCGGAAATCGACAAGCTCGCTTTCCTACGCATTCCTCGCACGTTTGACACACGCAATGTCATTTGCCGTGAACTGCATGGCTTTTGTGATGCCAGTGAACTGGGCTACGGGGCCGTGATTTATTTACGTTTTGTCACCCGGGATGGTGTAGTCGTTCGTTTGCTCTGCGCGAGATCTAAAGTGGCACCGCTCCGGTCCGTCTTTATTCCACGTTTAGAGCTCTGTGCAGCTTTGCTACTCTCTAGACTCATCACTTACGTGCGTCAAGTCCTCAAGGGACACCTCGAGATCGACGCCGAAAACGCGTGGTCGGATTCCGAGGTGGCTCTTGCGTGGATTCGCTCGTCTCCACACAAGTAGAAGACATTTGTTCGCAACCGTGTCGCTCTTATTCAAGGGAAACTTCCGGTCTCTGCTTGGGGCCACGTCAATACGGAATCCAATCCGGCGGATCATTGCTCCCGCGGACTTTATCCTCGAGATCTGGTAGCTAATACGATGTGGTGGACGGGCCCCGAATGGCTCGTGCACTTCGAGCCCCAAAATGAACCTACCTCTCGTTTAGATATTCTTCCTACGGAGAAGGAACGAATCGCGGTTCTTGTCGCGCTCGATTCACCCGACGTGGTTTATACTTTATTGGATAAATTCTCGTCGTTAGACAAAATCTGTCGAATAATCGCGTATATGTTTCGCTTTGTAAATAGGTTTCGCGTTAAGTCGACTCACGCGTCCTTGGCCATTGATCAGCTCGAGCTGCATTCCGCACTACTGATCATAGTAAAATTAGTGCAAGCGGATGCATTCCGAGAGGAAATAGACCGGCTTAGGGTCGGGAAGGGGATTCCTAAGCCTCTTCTCAAGCTCGCTCCCTTTCTCGATCCCTCGGGCGTCCTCAGGGTGGGCGGTAGACTCGTGCAGTCAGCGCTGCCGTTCGAGAACAAGCACCCCGCACTCCTACCTAGCAAACATCGACTCACGGAGCTCGTGATCGAGCAGATGCACTACGCTCACCTCCACCCGGGTAGACGCGCGATGCAGTACTTATTAGCTCGCAGGTTTTGGATTCTCGGAGTACACCGCGCAATTCGACGTGTGCTTTCGCGATGCCATAAGTGTTTCCGAGCCAATCCTCGCGCTACTCCACCTTTCATGGCGACCCTGCCGGCTGAGCGAGTCAGTCAGGTCAAGCCATTCTCGATTACGGGAGTCGATTTCGCGGGACCATTCTCGTTGGTCACCCGTCGAGCCCGTGGAGTCTCCTCCTTCAAAGCATATGTCTGTTTGTTCGTCTGCTTCGCAATCAAAGCTATTCACCTGGAGGTAGTACTTTCGTTGTCTACGGATTCATTCCTAGCTGCGTTGCAACGATTCGTGGCGTAACGCGGACGCTGCTCGCTCCTTTATAGCGACTGCGGCACTAATTTCGTGGGGGCCGCGCGCAAACTCGAGACTCACATGAGCCTCGCGGCGGAGCGAGAGAGAATCAAGTGGACATTCAATCCTCCCTCAGCGCCCCACTTCGGGGGCCTCTGGGAGTCGGGCGTCCGGTCTTTCAAAACCCACCTGCGACGAGTGGTGGGCGACCAAGTCTTGACGATCGAGGAGTTTACTACGGTTCTCGCACAAATCGAGGCCGTCTTGAACTCTCGTCCCCTCTGCCCCGTGAGTACCGATCCGTCAGACCTCGAGGTCCTATCCCCGGGGCATTTCCTTACCATGGAGCCCCTGGTATCCATTCCCACGCACGACGTGACTCCCGTGCCTGTTAATCGTCTGAGTCGATGGCAGCTCATTCAGCGAATCCACCAGGACTTCTGGAAACGCTGGCACCAGGAGTATCTCAACACGCTCCAACAGCGTCCCAAATGGTTGAACTCCGTGAATCAGATCGCTGTCGGCTCGCTGGTCCTCATCAAGGACGCCAACATGTCCCCGTTACGTTGGAAACGTGGACGCGTGGAGGCGCTACACCCGGGTAGCGATGGCGTCTCACGTGTCGCCACGGTGCGGGTGGCGGATGGCTCGGTCGTGCGCCCCCTTGTGAAATTGTGCCCCCTACCAATGGGCACCGTTCCACAGGCGACTGTCACCGTTTAAATTTTAAAATACAACACGTATTTTGGTGGGCGGTATATTTGGCGCTCGCCAAATTGTATATATAGTTCTCCTTAGTTTAGTTATGTACATACTATTTTGATTATCTCTCGTTTAACGTATTTCGGGACTCGCGCGAAACGTCGGCGGATCGCGATCGACACGCGTAATCGATGTTTCCGCGACTCACCAATCGGTGCTGCCCTCGTTCACCCCACGAGGGCACCCGTCTAACGAAGAGCAAGTACTCCCGCTCCCGACACTTACAGCGCCGGAGCACGAACACTCTCTCACAAGAAGTCCTTCGTTTAACACGTCTCGGGGTGCACACGCACTACGCTATACCGTCGGATTCCGAAATCCAGAAGGTTCGCCAGATCGACGGCCTTCCGTGCTTGCTTGCTTTGCTGCCTGCCTTGCTTGCCCCGCTGTTTGCTTGCTGCCTGCCTTAGCCCGTTGCCTTGCTGCACGTGCCACCACGAGCTTGCACGAGACGGATCTTCGAGGAGACGACGGCATCCCGAACGGTGAGTCGCATGCCTTTTACATCGATTCTCGCTTTCTATTCGCTTTGGGGAGGCATTACACACCTCCCCTGGTCCTTCGAGTCACGCTTATCGCAAATCCGGGGACGGCTCCACCGCGAGCAATTATAATGAACTCATTTGTTTATTAGTATCATGATGTTTGCAATACAAACTAAGAAAAAACAACCGTCTTAACAGTAATAATTCAGTATTTTGATTGCATGTTTTTATAAGAGAACATGTAATATGTTTACTTACAGTATTGTCTTGCTTTCGAATAAGTCCTACAGGAGGTGCGTCTGTTCCTTCACGGCTTCTTATTTCTTCAAAATTGTGTGCAGTTACTGTAAATAAATAGAAAATTCTTTCTCTCCCTCTCTCTCTCTCTCTCTCTCGCTCTCTCTTTATCTATCTCTCTCTTTTGGATTTTTAAAATTTTATCTTTAACAATTTGAAGCATTTACTTCAACAATATTGAAAGGTATTTTGAATATTAAGTATTTAATAATCAAAGATATTTGCAATGCATGTTTACCTTTAAATTCGTCAAAGTATGCAACAATCTTTCTTTAAAGTTCCATATTTAAAGTATTTAATTCTATTATCTTATTGGATTGTTCGGCAATTTTAGCATCTGTTTCTTGTATTTGTGATTTCAAAATTTTATTGTTTTTTTCGAGATTATCATGTGATAAAACATAGCATTCCGTCTTACGTTTTACGTTCCAATTTTCTTCATATTTATCCTTCTACAAAAGCATACAAGATAAAAAATGTTTTTTTTTAATATGCTTAAATATTTCAGCTAAAAATAAGGTCAATAAACGAACAATAATATAAAGTTTGAAAAACATATATAACCAATTTATACTAATCAAAATAATGACATGTGACGTTTTGTCTTTAGTTGTTACATTGCTGTTAATCAACTATGAAATTGTAGTAATCAAAATTTACAAATTTTTGATACCAGTGTTTTTATGCATAAATAAATAAAATGCTTACTGAAATGCACTGTTGGTTTTCTTTATTATTATTTTGCATTGGTTGCAAGTTGGTCATCCTGCTTTCATCAACTTTATCAATTTTTTGTTGCAATGTCTTTCTGATCTCTTCGACTTTGTCTTTCTACAGAAAAATGGTGATAAAAAATTCTTATATTTTGTAAACCTTTATATACCTTTTATATACCTATATATGGAGGGGTTAAAGCCATAGTGGTGTAATAACCCAGCAAACACAGTTATGTAACCATTATATTGGCGTAATAAAACGAAATGTAACGTGCAATGTAACCTGGAGGTTTCAGTTATATATATGTTAATTGTAATTTCCCACTCATGTGACATTGTGTGGACATAACAGCAATATAACGCATTATATTGAAATTATATAAAATACTCTAATTTAATATAACTGCTATATTAATTGCCGAAAATGTATATAACTGCAATATGTATACTACCGAAATACTGTTACATATCTTGATGATCTCTCAAGATTTGCAATTTTTGCGAACTACGTTACTCGAAGGACCAGGGGAGGTGTGTATCGTCTCCCCAAAGCGAATTAACGTAATGAAACAAATGCGACTCACCGTTCGGGAGGCCGTCGTCTCCTGGAGAATTCGTCCCTCTAGCAAGCTCGTGGGCAGCACGTGCAGCAAGCGCAGGCTAAGGCAGCAAGGCAAGCAATGGTAGCAAGCAAGGCGGCAAAGCAGGCAAAGGTGGCAAAGCAACAGGCAGCAGGCAAGGCAGGCAGAGAAGGCGATCGCATTTCCGGAGAACGAGCTCTATGTGGCCTCCCGGATGTTCGAGTATGCACGTATAGCGTGTGCACCCCGAGACGTCGTGACGATGAGCGGATGTGCCGCACGGCGGCTTGACGATGAGTAGGCCGTAAGACGGGCCAAGCCGTACGTCGGCTTGACTAAAGGTGGAAGCACATAAAATTGCAGGAGTCATAAGCAGAAGGCAGAAGCCATATGCGCATGCGCTATGGTATCTATAGAGCTCTACAGATACCATAGCGCATGCGCATATAGCTTCTGCCTTTTGCTAATGGCTCCTGCACTTTTATGTGCTTCCACCTTAAAAATGCGCTGTCCCCGCGGTCTTGGAACATGTCGCCGCGGGCGAGTAGTTGTTCCTTTTCCGGGGGGAGTGGATGCCGTCGGCGGATAGGCGATGGCAGCACCGACAGGTGAGTCGCACGATTTGACTGCTCGCGATCCGCCGACGTTTCGCGCGAGAATTACAATTGACTTAAGCAACTAAGTATGAATTATATACAACTACACAAACATAAAGTGATTATACTAACGATTACTCTATATACAAGGCGATACGCCGAACATACCGCCCACCAAAATACAACGTATTTTCTACGCTTGAGCAGGTTCCTCTGGCGAAGTGTCCATCGGCAGTGGGCACAGCTTCACCAGAGAACGAGTGAGGGTGCCATCCGCCGTCCTCACCGTCGCGACCCGAGAAACGCCGTCGTGGCCCGGGTGTAACTCAATGATCCGCCCTCGTCTCCATTGTAAGAGGAGGGGCGTTCTCGTTTTTCAACAGGACCAACGTGTACTTTTCCACCGCGGGCGCCGACTTTAACCACTTTGGTCGTTGCTGGAGGGTGTGCAGGTACTCGTCATGCCACCGCTTCCAAAACTGTTGGTGCATGTGCTGCACCAGTTGCCATCGATCGAGCCTACTTATCGGCACCGGTTCCAGGTCCGGATATGGGACGGCTACGAGAGGTTCCAAAGTGAGGAAGTGCCCCGGGGAAAGCACCCCGAGATCGTTAGGATCGGAGCTAGTGGGACATAGAAGCCTAGAGTTTAGGATGGCTTCGATTTGCGTCATAAGTGTGCCGAATTCCTCTACGGTGAGGATCTGCGCTCCTATGACGCGTTTCAAGTTAGTCTTCATGGACTTGACCCCCGCCTCCCAGAGGCCACCGAAGTGTGGCGCCGAAGGGGGGTTAAACGTCCACCAAATTCCTTCTGTCTCTGAGGCCGTCTGCATGGAGTGAACGAGCTCTCGATGAGCTCCAACAAAATTGGTGCCGCAGTCGCTGTACATCCGCGAGCAGCGGCCGCGTCTAGCGACGAAACGTCTTAGAGCTGACAGAAACGATTCGGTAGATAGCGAAAAGGCGAGCTCTAGGTGAACTGCCTTGGTGGCGAAGCAGACGAAAAGGCACACGTAGGCCTTAAACGGGGTTGCTCCGCGAGAACGACGATTGTAGACGAGGAACGGCCCAGCGTAGTCGACTCCTGTGATCGAAAAAAGCTTAGCCTGACGCACTCGATCTAACGGTAGGTCCGCCATGGGCGGTTGCATCGGGCGTGGATTCGCCCTGAAGCACCAATAGCAGCGCGATAGGCAGCGTTTTATGGCCTGATGGGCCCCCAGAATCCAGAAATTCTGCGACAAGAAGTAACGCAACGCTCGACGTCCCAGATGCAAATGTAGGCGGTGGGTGCGCTCTACTATAAGTTCCGTGAGTCGATGTCGGTTAGGCAGCAATGCCGGGTGTTTAGCCTCGTATAAGATGGCGGAATGAGTCAACCTGCCGCCCACCCTGAGGATTCCGCGAGCATCCAAGAAGGGGGCGAATTTTCGCAAAGGTTTGGAGCAACTCTGATTGCGTTTTAACCTACTGATATCCTCTTCAAAACAACGAGATTGAACAAATTTGACTAGGTATGACAAGGTCGAATGAGATTCGATTTGATCCACGACGAGGGTGAGCGCATTTGATCTAGTTCTGGTAACGAATCGGAGACAATATGCGAACGTGGGCGGGGTCCAGAGCCCCAGTGGATCAACGATGCGAGTTTGTTCAGGACCTCCGAATGAGGTCCGGCCGTTTTGGCGACACCTGACGAGCTCTCCGTGATAGCGGGAGGAGCATGGTGATACGCCAAGACGGCGGTAAGGTTTCTACCGTTCGGCGACACCCTAATGGTGGTACGCCGAGACGGCGGTGTCCAAGGGCACCGTGAGTGTAGGTGACTCGGCGGTGCGCGATGACGAGGTGAGTGTGTAGGGACTCGACCTCGTCCAAACGAAACTATGATTACGCGGATATCTTCGCCGCGACGTGCCCATGCGACGCGCGGACGAGAGAGATCACGCGTGCGGTTATCCTCGCCGCGACGCGCCCGTGCGACGCGCGGACAAGAGACCTCCCGCTTGAGTTTGCGACCCCCGAGTGTGTGTGACTCGACGGTGCATGATGACGAAGTGAGCATGTAGGGACTCGCCCTCGTCCAAACGAAACGACAATTTAAGTAATCCGGCATGAATTTACTGTAATTTATTTTGAATTCTTCATCCAATTTGAAGCGACGCTCAAGTGCGCGAAATCTGTTCACGGCTGCTTGACGCGTGCCAACGAAGCAAGGTTTATCCTTTATGAAAGGATACGATACTACAAATCGACCAGATACATCGCGACGCGTGGTCTGCGCAAATAATTCCTCGCAACGTCTATCTTCCTGTGAATACGGCGGAGCCGTGGGAATCTCGTCTAACTGCCAAAATTGACTGAGCGACGCGTCTAATGATTCGAGAGTCAGAAACGAGTGTGTAGATCGAGATGCCTGCGTCGACTCCGAACCGACGAGAACCCAACCAAAAATAGAATTAAAGGCGTCTGGTTCGCCCTTCTTCCCTACACGACGACCGTCTCAAAGCAATGACGTAAAGATTTCTGCGCCAATTAAAATATCGATGGGACTCGGTCGGTGATACTGCGGATCCGCGAGCTTTAATCCCTCTATGTGTTTCCACGCTCTTTGTTCGACTTGACTACTAGGTAATTGAGCGGAGATGCGTGGGAGAATCGTAGCCTTTATCGGAACGCAAGTATTGCCATTGCCCTGCGCTTGAATCACGAGTGAGGTGCTACCTCGAGTGGCAGCCGCCTTAGTATCATTTACCGCTAGGACCACGGTACGACATTTAGTTCGTCCGAACCCACCCTTTTTCATGCAATTTTCCGAAATAAAGTTTAGTTGACTGGCGCTGTCCAACAGAATGCGAACAGGAAAGGGGTTCCCGTGAATGTCGAGAGTCTCGGCCTGCACCGTTGACAATAATACGATTGAATTCGATTTCACAACGCTAGTCATGGTGACAAGGGGTTCATTATTTTGTGGCGACGGACTCTCGTCGACGGCCGATTCGGAGGAGGCTCCGGTATCCGTCGGGGTGCTCGCTGGCTCCGAATTCCGTCCAAAGTGCAGTAGGGTATGATGCCTAGCCTGGCACGACCGGCACGTCCCCGTCGATATGCAGTTGTTAGTGACCCGCGCGAAGGCAATTGAAGCACAAATTCGCGGTTTTGACCGTCGAATGCCTTTCCCGAGGGGATAACTTCAAGAATCGAGGGCATTTGAACACGAGATGTTGCTCTTTGCACACCGGACACTCGGCAGTTCAAGTAGCAAGCGACGAGGCCGAGGCGGATTTTTTTGCCGAAGGCGACTGTGACTTGACCGACATATTCGTGGGGCCCGACACGGATGCGAGAACCCGGCAGTGATCTGATAAGAACTTCGTGAGTTGCGTGTACTTTGGTATCTCCTCTGCCCGGTGTTTAGACTCGAACTTCTCGCGAAGCAAACGAGGTAGTCTTTCTAACAAGAATTTGAGGAGTGAATAGTCCCAAGAGTCCGTGGGGAACCCTAACAAGTTCAATGCTCGCGTATTTTCAGTAAATGTGTCCAACAGCGCGCGGAGAGGGGCGGCCGACTCCGATTTTAACGGCTTGGCGTTTAGAATTAAATCCACGTGGTAATCCGTTAAGTTCCGTTTGTTCTGATATCGCGAAATCAACGCGTCGTAAGCTATCGCGTAGTTATCGGCGGAGAAGGGGAGGTTCTTCACGACGTTGAGCGCTTCCCCTTTCAATGAGGCTACACGCTATTAACACGCCACGCGTTATTGCAATTCGCGTTAATGCGAATAACAGCGGCGGAACGTGTTACGACGAGCGAGAAGTTTACGCGAGTATTCACGCCGCGAATTAAGAATTGCGAGCGAGAGATATCGCGCGAGACTACAGATTATTAACACGCCGCGCGTTATTGCGTCTCGCGACTATAAGAACGAACAATTAAGCATATTCACGACAATAGCAGATAACGACTATGGCATGGTTACGAGAAGTTCACGCGAGTATTCTCGTCGCGAATTAAGAATTGCGGACAAAAGATATCGCGAGAGACTAGCACGCGCCACGTGTTATTGTAATGCGCGATTACAAGAATGTGCGAAAATTAACAAATTAATTAATAATGCGAAATGAGCGAAAGGTCGGCGGTAATTTTCTAACGCAAAAATCCGCCTCGAAGGACCAATAAACGGGGATAGTTTCGCCCCGGAGGCAAGATTTGCAATTTTTGCGAACTACGTGACTCGAAGGACCAGGGGAGGTGTGTATCGTCTCCCCAAAGCGAATTAACGTAATGAAACAAATGCGACTCACCGTTCGGGAGGCCGTCGTCTCCTGGAGAATTCGTCCCTCTAGCAAGCTCGTGGGCAGCACGTGCAGCAAGCGCAGGCTAAGGCAGCAAGGCAAGAAAAGGTAGTAAGCAAGGCGGCAAAGCATGCAAAGGTGGCAAAGCAACAGGCAGCAGGCAAGGCAGGCAGAGAAGGCGATCGCATTTCCGGAGAACGAGCTCTATGTGGCCTCCCGGATGTTTGAGTGTGCACGTATAGCGTGTGCACCCCGAGACGTCGTGACGATGAGCGGATGTGCCGCACGGCGGCTTGACGATGAGTAGACCGTAAGACGGGCCAAAATGTATGATTGCCGTACGCCGGCTTGACTCACAAGGTGTATGTGCCGTAGGACGTCTTGATGACGAAATATGTGTGTGCCGTACGTCGGCTTGACTAAGAATGCTCTGTCCCCGCGGTCCTGGAACATGTCGCCGCGGGCGAGTAGTTGTTCCCTTTCCGGGGGGAGTGGATGCCGTCGGCGGATAGGCGATGGCAGCACCGACAGGTGAGTCGCATGATTTGACTGCTCGCGATCCGCCGACGTTTCGCGCGAGAATTACAATTGACTTAAGCAACTAAGTATGAATTATATACAACTACACAAACATAAAGTGATTATACTAATGACTACTCTATATACAAGGCGATACGCCGAACATATCTAGTATTGAAATAGCTATAATGCTTGAAGTTATTTGTATCTATAATAACTGTAAAGTTAAAATTTATATCTTTTATGCAGATACATCTTTGTAATAATTACATGTAAATCTATATAAATGTATTGACAATGAGATGCATTTATACAATAGATATAAATTCTAACTCCACAGTTATTATAGATACAAATAACAAATTTTTGATGCTCTAAAAAAAATAAATATTGAAACATATATATTTTTTATTGCACAAATGTTTTTTTATTGATGCACACATTCTTCAAGTTTTTTTTCAAGTTTTTTTGCAGGTTTGAACTGAACATATTTATATTAATTTAAGGATTTATTTTCTCCTTTGTATAACAAATAAAAGAGTAGTATACTTAATCGAACATAAAATTAAATAAAAAATATATAATCATCAAAATCATATTAAAAAGAATCAAATTTTATGGGTGGAAAATTCAGATAAGCAAATCAATATAATAACTGTATAAAAAAATATAAAATAAAAATACATAATTTTACAAAATGCGATTAGAGCTCTTGAAAATATTTCAATCAAACGCACAGATTTTGTTGCATTGTATGTAGCGGCCGCTCTCGGCGGTTGTACAGTGGATGATGATAGAGGCGCGCAAAAATTAGTAATCAAAAGTAATCTTGTAGAAAGACACATTCAAAAATAAGAAATCAATTTTCGAATTATCGCACGTGCGATATTGACGGGCAGCAATGAAAAGCGCACGCGCGCTCCGCGAAAGTTCTAAACAGAAGTCTGTAAAAAAAGATACAAAAGAAAGAGATAACAAGTTAAGAACCATGAGTGAAGGGTGTATTGCGTTATCGCTTGGTCGAGAGAAAGAAAGAGAGAATAAGGAGTATCGCTTCCGTCGCGGGATATTTATTTTTTCTTAGTTTTCGTCGATTTCAGCTTCCTGCTCCTCATCGAATTCCGCGTCCTCGTTCATGGTAGCCTCCTGGTACTGCTGGTACTCGGACACCAAGTCATTCATGTTCGATTCGGCCTCAGTGAATTCCATCTCGTCCATGCCCTCGCCAGTGTACCAGTGAAGGAAAGCCTTTCTCTTGACCATGGCAGTGAACTGTTTAGAGATGCGCTTGAACAGTTCCGGGATGGTGGTGGAGTTGCCAATGAACGTGGCAGACATCTTGAGACCGCGCGGCGGAATATCGCACACGGCAATCTTGAAGTTGTTCGGTATCCACTCGACGAAGTACGAGCTGTTCTTGTTCTGAATGTTGAGCATTTGCCCGTCGACCTCCTTCATCGACATCCTACCGCGGAAGATGGCGGCGACTGTAAAGTACCTGCCGTGCCTAGGATTGCACGCTGCCATCATGTTCTTATTTCCACCCATTGTGTGTACTCCTCGAGTTTTTGTTGCTTAAGGTTTTGGACAATCTACGTTTTTCTCAGCTGCATTCTTATCGCGATTTCCTCGTTGCTTAGCAAAACGTAGCCATTCCGCCGTAATTTCATCAAATGCGGATTCTGTTAGACTCGCATGACATGAAATCCTCTCTCCTGAAAAGAAACGACAAGAATATTCAAAATTAATAAAATTATTACCGTAATTATCTAACAATTAATATGGTAAGCAGTATATATTTTAATTACATACTTCTCATAATCTTAATGACATATAAATGCGATACTCGAAAATTGTTTCAAATTCCTTTCCAAGAACAGTTTATTGCACACTCATTCGAAAACTATTTTTTTAATGCTCAATGAATACTATCTCGCGCGTTAGTACCTGTTTTTTTTTCAAAAAGTCTGTCTGTAACACAAAAATAACAAAATTTGCATATATTTAAAGTGCTAATAGTAATTATAAATAATTAATTATATGCTAGGGCTGATATAAACATACATATATAAACATATATATATAATATATATGTATATATATATATTTATATTTATATTTAATTTATATATGGGGCATTCCATGCCAAATCAACCAATGATTGACCCCGACCATTTTTTATTTGGCTGATAATTTTTTGTGTTTTTGCACTAAATGAAAGTAGCTTTCATGATTTTTTGTAGATTTTTATCTCTACTCATACTTAAGTTATGGATTTAAAAAAAAAATGCAGTTTAAAATTTGGCAAATTTCAAATGCTTGTAACTTTAAGAAGAAAAAAGATATTGTAAAAAACAAGGTGGGCTTTTTTTTTGTTTTTTTTCTGTACTTTTCGAAGAAAATATCGAAAAAATGTTTAATGGGCAATATGACTGTTTTTTTAAAGATTTAAGTAAAAAATGTTTGTTTTTCTCAGTGCGACCGTTTTGATTTTTTTTTAAAAAAATCTCACAAATTCTAGACTTAATTTCGAAATTTTCAAGACCTAGAAAAAAATGGGATTCCAATAACTTCGATTTTTTAAGGGACTTTTTCTTCATTTTTTTCGAAAATATTTTTTTAAAAATAAGAGACTACCGATAGCTATAAAAAAATTTGATAAATTTATAGACAGCAATCCTGAAATTTCTATCTATGGGTAAGGAGGAAATTCGAATATTTTCTATTTTTTAATTGCATTTTTACTTATTTTTATTATTAAATTACTTTTTTTTAATAAAATATTATAAATTGGGGAACTTTAACAGTTAGCATGTAACAATTAAATTATATAGTTAATGAAAAAAACACATATATTATCTGTAAAATTATAGCAATTAGATTTATTTAAAAATAAAATAAATAAATCCAAATCAAAATTAAAGATAAACATAAAATAAATGATAAATATATCAAAAAATTATGCCATATAACTATTTATTTTTTTTTGTAATTATCTTATGTAATTTTACATCATTACATCGAGAGAATATTTTCACATTTACATTTCCATTCTTATCAGGTATAACGCAATGAATTTTGTGTGTTTCCGGTATACGTTTAGCACTTGACTTGAAAAATGAAGAATTACTGAAGCACTGAAAACTTTATTTTTCAAATTTTTAGCCTGAAAACCTCTATTTGAATTTTGAAAAATGTTTTATGAGTAGAATGTATTACTTTTTTAATACCAGCACAAGGATTCTCTAACTCCTTAACGACAGTTTCGGTATCGTTTCACAGCTTTTTTACCATATATAATACTTACGCAACAATACCGAAACTGTCGTTAAGAAGTTAGAGAATCCTTGTGCTGGTATTAAAAAAGTAATACATTCTACTCATAAAACATTTTTCAAAATTCAAATAGAGGTTTTCAGGCTAAAAATTTAAAAAATAAAGTTTTCAGTGCTTTAGTAATTCTTCATTTTTCAAGTCAAGTGCTAAACGTATACCGGAAACACACAAAATTCATTGCGTTATACCTGATAAGAATGGAAATGTAAATGTGAAAATATTCTCTCGATGTAATGATGTAAAATTACATAAGATAATTACAAAAAAAATAAATAAATAGTTATATGGCATAATTTTTTTATATATTTATTATTTATTTTATGTTTATCTTTAATTTTGATTTGGATTTATTTATTTTATTTTCAAATAAATCTGATTGCTATAATTTTACAGATAATATATGTTTTTTTCATTAACTATATGATTTAATTGTTACATGCTAACTGTTAAAGTTCTCCAATTTATAAGATTCTATTAAAAAAAAGTAATTTAATAATAAAAATAAGTAAAAATGCAATTAAAAAATAGAAAATATTCGAATTTCCTCCTTACCCATAGATAGAAATTTCAGGATTGCTGTCTATAAATTTATCAAATTTTTTATAGCTATTTAAGAATATAGTTTGCCTTTTCAATTTTTGCCCTTATTTCTGCTATGTGACTTTCGAACTTTAGTTGGTTATCCATCCTAATACATAGAAACCTAGCTTTTTTTTTTTACATTCTATTTTTGTTCCCTGAAGTTCTATAAACATTTCTTTATAACCCCGTGCCTATTAAATTCTATTGAATTAGTTTCTTGAGGTTCTAATTCTAATCCTATTGCACTGAGATTTTCTGCCATCATTTTGACTGCTTGTTCTAATTTTCTTTTGTTCTCCTTTTTATTTTTTCCTTTTACGTATATTCCTATGTCATCTGCGAATTCCATATTTATTACGTCTAATCCCTTATCTATCTCATGTGTATTTACTTCATAAAGCGCCGGACTTAAAACCGATCCCTGAGGTAATCCTTTTTTCACTATTCTAGTTAATGTTTTTTCCCCATCGACGACAAATTCTACTTCCTCTATCTTCTAGCCATTTATTTATAAAAGTTAATATTTTTATTGGACAATCCATTCTTATTAGTTTATTTTTTAATATATGAAATTGCACATTGTCATATGCTGCAGATACATCTAAGAAGGCTGCCAGACAGTATTCTTCTTCCAATATTGCCGTTTTTGCATCTGCCGTGATTTTCGCTAAATTTTCTATACATGATTTTTCTCTTCTAAATCTATTTTGTAATTTATTGAATTTTTTTCTTTTTCTATCCACCATATCAATCTTTCGTTAACTAATCTTTCCATCAATTTTCCCATGCATGAAGATAACGAGATTGGTCTTACTTTGTTTTTATTTATCTTATCGATAAAAAATACTTGATATCTTCTCCATTCTTCTGGAAATCCTTTTCCTTTCCAAACTTCATTAAATATTTCCAGTAGAATCTTTACAGTTTCTCTTGGTAGTTCTTTTATCATTTTGTAGTCTATTCCATCTTTTCCTGGAGCTGAATCCTTTTTTATCATTTTAATTGCTCTCATCAATTCTTCCCCTGAAAAAGCCTTATCCAATGTGTTATCTTCTTCTTTTTCAAGTATTTTTACTTTTAATGTCACATTTGGGGCTGCTAGTTGTTCTATATTTTCCAGAATTAATTCTTCTCTTTCATCAAATTTCCATTTGTTCCATTCTACTTTACTTTTTCCTCTTTTAAAGATCCTCATCATTTTCCACACATGACATATTACTATATTTTGTCAATCTATTGCAAAATTTTTTGAAACTCTTTTTTTTCGTTTTGTCGTTTTTCTCATTATAGCTCTACTATTTTTATACTCCACGTAAGAATGAATGTTTCCTTTTTTTCGGTATTCTTCCATTTTTTTCCTTTTATCTTTTGCTTCTAAGCATTCATTGTCCCACCATATTGCATGTTGTTTTCTTCCCTTTTTATCTACATTTCTTTTGTTAATATTTAGATTTCCTGTTCTCTTTCTTTTAGAGTTGTTATTCTCTTTCTCCTTCTTACCTGAGGCTTCCTTTACCGCTTCAATAATGTATTTCTTTAGTGTATTATACTTAGTTTGTAAGTCTTTTCCTACAATTTCTTCTTTTATTTGGTCTACCTTTTTTCCAATATATTCTTATATTCATTCCAACACGTTCTTTTGTTCGCTATTCTGTTCGTTTTCTTTATGTAGGGAATTTCTTCAATTTCTATCTTTATTTTTATCGAAAAGTGGTCCGAGCCCCAAGCATTCTTTGCTTGTGTATATTTAATCTTATCGATGACATTTGCTTCTGTAAATATTAGGTCTAAATTTGAAGGGTTTTGATTTATATCATTTAACCTTGACATTGTATCCGTGTTTACGCATAAAAATCCCGCATTAAAAAATTTTTCCTGTAATCCTTTTTCCATTTGGTTCTGTGTTATTACAATTCTATAATATATTTTTTGCATTAAATTCATCCATTATTAGTGTATCCATTCCGTTTCTATTAAAATTTGTTATTTTTATCCATTCTTTTGGGTTTACACTTTTGTTCGGTCTTCTATATACCCCGATTATATTCATATTTGTACTTTCGTGTTTAATCCTAATTCCACATATGTCGAAGTCTTCATCTAAATCCTTCCATTCTTCTATTATCTCTATTTTTATTTTTTTCTTACAAAATATTAGGATACCTCCACTGCCTCTGCTATCTATGCCAATTATATTATAACCTTTTACTTTTATTTTTTCGTGGTCTTTTACTTTAGATTCCGTAATTATAGTTATATCTGTATTTTTGATATATACATCCACTTGCTCTTTTTTTCCTATATAACCTCTAGCATTTCATAGTATTATTTCAAGTTTTTTTTATTGTTCATAATTATTTATTAAATTCTGTTTTTTTTTGTAAGTTGTAGTTATAACAAGATTCTCCTTCTGTATTGTCTTCCTCCGTAATATCTTCTGTAGAAGTGTTTTTAATTCCTATAATCCTTTCAACTTTTTCTTGAACTTCTTTTTTGATTTGTTCTCTGATGAATCTCCTCCAGTCTTGTTCTTCTAGTACCTCCTTTATGTTTTAATAGTTTTGTTTGTTTTCTTTATTTCCTTCTCCTGTTTCCCTTCTTTGTTCCTCATTGTTATTTTTTCTTGTATAATCCTTTCTTTCTCTCTTTCCAGATAGGTAGTCTACTTATTTCTGTTTCTTTTGTTCTTGCTATCCTGTTTCTGTCGTATTCATTCTCCTTAATTTTATTTATTGTTCTACTATAATATTCATCCTTATTTGTTGGTTTAGTTAATCCTGCGTTTACTACAGCTTTTGCATATGTCTTTCTTTCAGTATTCTCGTAATTATTGTTTACTGTCACGTTTGACGGTACATCACTTTAGTCGCATAAATTTTTTCTTTTTTTATCATTGTTGCACAGCACCTGAAAACAATATTAAATTATAATACACCCTTTAATTTAACTGTCACAACAATCACTCAGCTGACACGCCCTTATGTGTTCTTAAAACAGCAAAGACAAGCCTAAAGAATATGACCGCCTAAAGGCTCATTTTCAAGCTTAAGCCCTATTTTCATAAATCAGACTATGAACTTTGGACAATTACTTATTAAAATTCCCCAGAGTCAATAAAAATTAACTGCTCATTTTATTCATTGATTATACAAACCTTATAAGGTTTATTATGCAATATAAATTCAGTTTGACTGGGATCTAACGGAAAGAAACGCCATTCTATAAGAATGTACCAAGAAAATCGAAATAAAATATAAATCAATTAATTAATGGCAAATCAATTGTAAGAATATAACTTCTTATGTCCAAAGAATATTACCACACCGAAATAATAATTATTTCATTAACATTTTTTAAACACAATTGTTATAAACAATTAATTTACATTATTAACAGCCCTAACTAATATCACCATTGAAACCATTATTAAAGGTCCAACAACTTTTGTTAATAAATTTTTCCTATATCTTTTAAAACAAACTAATTAACAATAAAAATTATTGTAAAATTATTATTAAAAATAATTAATGTAAAGTAATCCTACAAAAAACCCTACTTAATATCTCTTTTCAATTTCAAGATATAATTAAAAATTATGGAAATCCATAAAATACAAAAATTTTAAACACCCTAAAATATAGTCCTCAATCACTTAAATACAACAAAAGAAACCCCATCTCTTTATTCCTTACCGTTTACAAGTTATGAATTATTAAAGTTTTATGTCCGCCATCTTGAATTTCTTACCATTTAAACTTAAAAAGACCAAATTACTTTTACATTAATATTTGACCCTTTTAAACATTTTAGGATTAACAAATTTCATTTTGAACGAAAATTTTGACACCTAATTATTATGATAAAAATGAAATCCGCCATGTTTCTAAACACTAATAGCGTTAATTCCGATTTTCTAATTGTACTAATAAATTTAATAAACGAGATTGAAAGTTATTCATTTAGCGAATGACTTCAGTACGAGAGACGAGGATAGTTTAATACCAACTCGTAGAGAGTAAGACGAAGATAGCCATATAGATTCCTAATAAAATTAAAATAAAATAGAAAACGAATAGTCCATAATAAAAACAATAAAGGCGCGTATAAAGAATAATCATTGGAATCATTTGATAGAAAAACATTTACTACATAATCATTTATTTTTGCAACCTATTTTTATAAACAATTATAAATAAATTATTAACCGTGTCAATAAATATTTTTAATCTATACTCCAGGTAGTGTATAATAACTTTTATGTAAACTAAAATATTGTCACTCCATTAATGAAAGCTACACAAAATTCTAAAGAGAAAACCACCCGGTATAAGGTAAAAGGCGGCAAAACTGCCCCTTGACATAGTTCTAAATATATGTAGCTAGGCAGTTTTAACGCCATTGAAATTTGGATTTTAATGTCCCATAAACCACAATGGTTAAAAATCCCTTTTTCTATACACTGATAATATCATCTTTTCCCTTGAAAATAAAGTATAAACCATAAATCTTATTAAACTCCTACACCTAATTAATCATAAAGATACATACCTCCGTTCGAGCAACAACCCCCCTGAAATATATACATATTAACAGAAACCCAGGTATATACGATCTGTCTGTATACATAGACTCTGCATCAGCACACCTACAAATAATAATAATAACTTTTATTTATGCGATTGTTTATTTACCAAATATTTATAACAATAAAATGAACTTTTATATGAAAAAAATAATTTTATTATAAAAACAAAACTGCGTGAGGAAAAGAAATATAACTATATCAATATGTGAATTAAAAATTGCTAAATTGTTTAACAAATAATTTGTTATTAATAAATACTTATATTAACAATGAAATTTTCCAATCCCATATTATACTTTAGGAAAAGTCCTATAATATATTCCCTACACACTCCTATCGAATTCCCAACCGTTTCCAAGATATAAAAATAATAAGAATCTTATTACATAAACAATTTAATTTTATTAATCTGCCATACTAATGGGAATGCTAACCATCTCTACTTACATATAATATTATTAACATAATATTAGACTCATTATTACTACTGCTAACAACACTTTTTATTAACATTGTTATTAACAAATATATATATCAGATATAAACACTTACTGAAATAATATTATCATCGAGCGTCAATCGCCGAAGCGTCACTCACGAACCTGAAAAGGATAGAATTGTATCATGCGCCACGTAGAAACGCGAATCCAAGCGAGATGCAAATATTAGTAACTGTTAGACAAAAAAGAGCAATATCTTTGATGCTTTGGACATGCTATTAATTATTTTAATTGTATAATTGAATTATTCTACTTTATGTAAAGTATGTCTAAAGGAAGTTAAATAATATTTATATAATTAAACTCAATTTATTAAAGATTTCTTATATTCCTTTGAAACAAAAATCATGTTGAGATTTTATAACGAAAGAAGATATTACTCTCGTTATGAATCGCTACTAGAATAGAAATAGAAACGAGGTCACTAAGTGACTCATATGAGTGGAATCCAGTCCTCGCGTAGAACCATATATGGACATGCCGAGGTGAAGCGAAACCCATGACCATATAAGGTAAAAAATTTCAAGACACCACCTCATGACTCATTGCTGGCAAGCGAGCCGCACAGGTAGAAGTAAACTCATATCCGTTAGACACCGCCCTATGACTCATTGTGACGAGGTGCGGTCACTTCCCACTACCGTTTCCAGAAATATATAAAAGCACCGTTCGCCCACTCGACTGAGAGTGTGGAACGGGCCAAGAAACCTTACACATCGTATACTACTCGTTCCATCCTCCACATAAACCACTTGTATTTTGGAATTCTACAATAAATATTATACTCTTTTATATAATTTGAAAAAGAAGATAAAATTATTGAAACTCCTACCTTCAACGGACCCGAGGAGCCATAGTCCACATCGCCGAACAACAGCTATTTATCCTGGGGTTTTACCCCCTTAACAGCGGAAGAAGAACCCATTCGACGGAGACGTTCTGCCGGATCAAGCCACCTCGCATCACCCAGGACGTCACAAGTCGAAAATTTTGGTGGCAGCGGTGGGATTGCCAAAAAGGTGATCCCCGTGGGACAGCTGAAAGGATTAAAAAACATCTGGAAAGCATCCCTTGGGACTACACTTCGATCTCTGGAAACTGAACGAGTCAGTAGCGGAAAGAAGCCGATTGCTGAGTTTATCACTATATCCTGTCTCTACAAGGAGAAGAGGATTTCCGAAGAGCAGTTGCTGGGATAAGACTGTTAGCGTGTGGATCAAGCTTCAGGTCAATGAAGTCACACATAACTCTCGTTCTACTTTTTATCATACAATACATGTAAGTGCGAAATTGTTATTCCGAATCTTTGCATTTCCTTTAACGAGCAAATAAATTTAACGAATAAAAAATGGCCGTGAACAATGAGATAAACGATTTAACTAGACAAATAGGCGATATGAATATTAACGCAAACGACGGGAATAGAAGAGCTAATGCGCCGTATATAAGTTTGCGGGATGCATCCGAGACAATTCTCCCGTTTGATGGAAAAAATATGCCCGTTTTACAATTTGCTACTAATTGCATGAACGCTAAGAATATGATTTCTCCTACCGCGGAATATAGACTTGTCCAAATGATTAAAAATAAATTAGTCGGACCTGCATTGAGGGTGGCATTAAGCGGAGAATATAATGATATAGAATCATTATTAGCGGTTTTAAAAACTAGATTTGCACCAGTTTATTCTTCGTCACAATTGCATGGAGAACTCGCCAAAGTAACTCAACATCCCGACGAATCTGTAGTCGATTACGGTAGCCGAGTATCAATGATCCTGCAACAATTAAAATCTTGTTATCAAACCGAAAATCCGGGTCAAGCAATACAATTTTTAAGTTCTGCTGAAAGCAACGCCGTAAGAAACTTTTTAACTGGTTTAAAAACCGACATTTTTACGAGAATGTATCCACGCGACCCAATTACTTTAAACACCGCGATAGAATCTGCAATTAAAGCTGAAACGGAATATCAGGAACACGCGCAACGTATGAGAATAACGGAAGGACTCATGCAATCAATTCGGTGTAATAATTGTCTTGGATATGGTCATAATACTTATTCATGCAGTACTATTAATCCTCTTGCGCAAATATCTCACGTACAATGGCAACCAAAGGTATGCTCATATTGTAAAAATTCTGGACATGTACGTGCAGAATGTAAAGCCTTGCAACCGCGAATTTTGAACAGAAATCCTTTAGTAAATAATGTCCGAAATCCTTTGATAAATAATGCCGCGCGAAATATAAACTTTAACAATAATAACCGTTTTAATCGTCCAAATGTAGCTAATCCGCGAAACGCTGGTATAGTTTGTCGATACTGCAAGATCCCTGGCCATAGTCTCGAGCAATGTCGAAAGAGACAATACAATAATAATCTGCGAAATCAAAAAAATCAATATTTGAATAGAGATAACAGAGCTTCTGAAAACGTACGACGCGACAGAGCCCAAGAGAATCCGGGAAACTGAGATCGGGCTCAGCGAGCAGGCGCAGCGCTGAACGAACGCCCGCGAGTGCGCCTGGTCAATCCGGAGGAACCCCAAGAGGAAACGCAAGTGTAAAAATCTGTAATAAAATCGGGAAGCCACCTTCTGTCGTTCTGCCAAGCAAAAATCTCCTCGATGAACGCGCTAGCTTCATGATAGATACGGGATCCGATATAAATTTGATAAAGGAGAATTCGCTCCATGAGAATGTGCCCGTCGATAAGAAAATAGTATTCGAACTTAGTGGAATAACTAAAGGACGAACACGCACGATAGGCGTAGCTAAAATACGCATTCTCGGTGTGGATGCATGGTTTCATGTAGTTCCTAATAATTTTCCAATTAAGCCAGATGGAATACTAGGCACGGAATTCTTCAAAAATCAAAAAGCAACTATAGACTACCCAAGGGCTTGTCTGGTTGTAAACGGAGTATCGTATTATTTTCATAACGATGAAATCGTTACTATTCCCGCTAGAACGCGAAAACAAATATTTGTCCGTGTAGCGAATCCTGAAATAAAATACGGATATGTTCCAAAACTAGATGCCGGATCGCAGGTGTACTTAGGTAACGCCGTTGTCTCGAATCGTGATGGGATAGCACATCTATATGTTATTAACTCATCGGACGAAAACGTAGAATTAGCGATACCGACTGTAAAAATATATCCATTCAAAGAGTTAAAAGACGAAGAGGCAGAGATGAATAACGCAGAAGAAGATTCAATAGACAATAAAACGCGAGTCGAAAAAATATTACAGTTGCTACGTCTCAATCATTTAAATGCGGAAGAAAAAACTAGTGTCACTAGGCTAGTAACAAATTATGCGGAACGATTTCATTTGCCAGGAGAACCGCTAGGCGCAACTAGCGTATTAAAGCACCGAATATTCACTACGGACGATAGGCCAATCAACGTTAAGCAATATCGTTATCCTCAAGTACATAAAGATGAGATACAACGACAGGTTGACGAAATGTTAGAAAAGGGTGTTATAGAACCGTCGAGTTCACCTTATAATTCTCCTTTGTGGATTGTACCAAAGAAGGATGATTCTAAAGGTAATAAAAAGTGGCGTCTCGTAATAGATTTCCGAGCGCTTAATGAGAAAACGATCGGTGATGCATATCCACTGCCAAATATTGTCGATATACTCGATCAACTTGGTAGTGCGAAATATTTCTCAGTATTTGATCTAGCTTCTGGATTTCACCAGATATTAATGGACAAGACTGATAAGCATAAAACTGCGTTTTCAACACCGTATGGACATTTCGAATATAACCGCATGCCGTTTGGACTAAAGAACGCTCCTGCTACTTTTCAAAGATTGATGGACCAAGCATTAACGGGATTGCAAGGAATTGAATTATTCGTATACCTCGACGATATTGTGATATATTCCAGATCGCTTGAGGAACACGAAATTAAATTTCAACGATTAATGAAACGATTGGAAGAAGCAAACTTATTTTTACAACCTGATAAATGTGAATTTTTAAAGAAGGAAGTTGCTTATCTTGGACACATAATAACTGAAAATGGTGTACGACCCGATCCTAAAAAAGTAAGTGCAGTAAAGAATTTTCCAACGCCGAAGACACGAAAAAATATTAAGCAATTTCTTGGTCTTGCAGGATATTACCGAAGATTCATAGAAAACTTTTCTAAAATCGCTAAACCTCTTTCAGATTTAACAAAACAGTCTGTCGCATTCGAATGGAAGCAAGAACAACAAGAAGCATTTGATAAATTGAGACATTCTTTATGCTCAGAACCAATTTTGCAATATCTTAATTTTAATGAACCGTTTATTATAACTACCGATGCATCAGGATATGCCATTGGTGCAATATTAAGTCAAGGAAAGATAGGAAGCGACTTACCTATAGCTTACGCATCAAGAGTTTTAAATAACGCTGAAACAAGATATTCGCCTACAGAAAGAGAATTATTAGCTTTGGTTTACGCTGTAAAACATTTCCGACCTTATGTGTATGGACGAAAATTTACATTAGTGATGGATCATAAACCATTAGAATGGCTAAACTCAGTATCCGATCCTACATCACGATTAATGAGATGGAGATTAAAATTAGCGGAATACGATTATCAAATAAAATACAAACCAGGAAAAATGAATAAGAATGCTGACGCTTTGTCCAGAAATCCTATCGAAGAAACTAAATGTGTATATCCTTTGCAAACAAAACGAGCATTATCATCTTCAAGCGAAGCCTCAGTAGGGCAGGAACATAAAAAACAAAAAACATCTCACCCAAGTTTTAAGAGAGCAATGGAAAGTGAAGGATCAGGAAATCCAGCGCCACATAAAAAGAACAGACCTGACGAACCATCTCCTTATATAGATTCAGATAGCGAAGAAGAATTATCACCGAGAAGTAAATTCTTAAAAGCTTTGGATGATAGTAGTGACAGTGGAACAGTTTCATATTATTATGAAACCGATTGCGATACCGATGATCCAGAAATATGTCAAAAAGGTGAAAAAAGGAAACGCGAAAGTAGCTCCTCTACTCATATAAGACGCAGAAAACGAAAGCATAAGAGAATAAAGAAACACCGTAAGGATTTTAGTCCGAAAGAAATTGACGAATCCTATGATGCTAGTAAAGACATAATGCTACATGTGGATGAAGCTGAAGGGCGCGGTCCGCAAGAGCGTCCGAGCGAAGACGACGCCACCTGCGAGCTACCGCAAGAAATAAACGCCCCTGACGACGCATGCGCTTCACGTAAGCGACCGAGCAATGATCACACAACGGGTGTCCCAGAAAAACGAATTGATGATAAAAATTATTATGACGAAAAGAAAATGCGTGAACAACAAGAGGATTCAGAAAACGAATCTATGAAAACAGCATCACAATCTAGCGATAGTCATCAGGCACGTACTAATATTGAAGTAAAAGCTGACGTTCATACACCACCTTCACACATACGAATAACGCCGAAATCAAAAATCAAAATCGATAAGAAATTACCTAAATTACCAGATAACATTGACGCGATTGAAGTAATAGAAGAAAATATACCATTAAACAAACGAGAATTAGAAGCAATGGAAGTAGATACTGATGATGAAATGGACTATGAAATAAATAAAAAACCGTTAGAATATCGTGAACAAAAAACGCCGAGCGATGATTCAACAGACGAAAGCAATATGAATAGAATATTTTCACCTCCTTCGTATAATGCAGTTCCTAAACTTTTACAAGTAAACAATAAAGAATCTACTGAAACAAAGGATATTGTTCTTAAGAAAAAACCAGTTAATAGAAAATTTTCAAATAAAAAATTTAGTAAGAAAATAAATAAAAAACTTAATTTAAAGGAACGAACACCGCCAAAAGAATCACTGAGACCAAAAATGAGAGAAATGGAAGTTACTTCTGTCAATATTATAGATACTCGAGACCACATATAGATGAGAAATGATAACATAATATATTTTATTGATACCAAGGGAGATCCGGTGGATGAGATAGGTAAAGAATTAATTAAGAGGAAAATATGCCAGAAACCGAAAAATTTCAAAGGAATAATAGGACATGTATTAATATCAGAAAAGAATAACAAGAAAAATTTTGGAGTAATAATTAAAGAAGAATTAAATGATCAAATTCAAGACAAATATGTAACACAAGGCTTTAGGGAATTAAAAAATGAAATGATACGTTTAAACATATTGCATGCAAGCATATCGGAAAATAATAGCGACATAAAAATACCGTGGTTTAGAATTCGTAGTATTATACGACTTATATTTTTAAATACGGATATTCAAATTACTGTATGTAAGGGCCAAGTGTGTATACCCGAGCTCAAGGATAGACCGCGTATCATACGTGAGTCTCATGAATCCAGTGTCGGAGGACATAAAGGAATCGCGAAGACAATGGCGCGGATACGTCATAAATATTTTTGGGAAAATATGAAAAGTGAAGTTGAAAAATTTATTCAAACCTGTAGTAGTTGTCAAAAGAAAAAATTAGTACGCGTAAAAACTAAACAACCGATGATTATAACTGACACTCCTGTAGATGCATTTGATAAAGTTGCTATGGATATAATAGGGCCATTACCTATTACTGACAATGGTAATGAATATATTTTAACAATTCAGGATCAATTAACAAAATATTCAGTTGCCGTACCTCTCGTTCAAGCAAACTCAGAGGAAATCGCAAAAGCATTCACGCGTAGATTTATTTGTCAATTTGGAAGTCCCAAAGCAATTTTGACGGATCAAGGTTCAAATTTCACTAGTTCAATGATGAAGAAATTTGCAAAATATTTTAAAATAAAACAATATTGCACATCTGCTTTCCATCCTCAATCCAATGGCTCATTAGAAAGAAGCCACCATGTATTAACCGAATATTTGAAACATTATATCTCTGATGAACGCGATTGGGATAATTGGCTCGAGCATGCTATGTTTTCATATAACACTAGCGTACATGAGGGAACAAAATTCACACCATACGAGTTAGTATTTGGCAAAGCTGCGCGATTGCCATCTGAAATAAAAACAGATAATTCTGTAGAAACGTATAACGATTACGTGAGCGAACTTATTGATAAACTAACCGATCTAAGGAAACTAGCTGTATCAAATTTAGGATTAGCAAAAACACGTTATAAACATTATTATGATAGGAAATTAAAAACACAAACATATGAAATAGGAGATTTTATATACTTATTAAAACCTAAAAAGAAAAATAAGTTCGACGATGAATATACAGGGCCGTATGAAATTGTAGAAATCTTAGAAAATAATAATATTAAAATATTAATTGCACCAAATAAAACTAAAATCGTACATGTAGACCGAACTAAACCTGCTCGGATTGCAGATCAGGGATGAAGGAAAAAGAATATACAATTACTGGTTTAAAAGATAATCCTGGAATATTTTTCGAGGCCGTTGGAGAAATGCGTACAACCGAGAATTCTTGGAAGATGATAATCTACATCGACTTACGCGATATTAAAGATACAACGGTCAAGCTCGAACAACAAATGGATTCAATATTACAGCAATGCGACGATCACAATTCGCACTGTGAAATACGACCCCGAATTCTACTTGCCAAATTGAATAAAATAAAGCAGTACCAAGATCACATAAGTGAACTCATAGGAGAATCCCGAACAAAACGAGCTCCCCTGGAATTTGTTGGACAACTCAGCAAGATATTATTCGGAACATTAACCATCGAAGACGAATATGACATGCGAAATGCTATAATGCACGTAGAAAATAAAACTAACGATCTTGCCCTGCTACTTGTGAATCAAACTGTAGCGACGCGGACGCGTTTCGGAGAACTGTACAACGCCACATGGAAGATAAGAAAGCAGCTTAGCGCGTTAGAAATTAAAACGATGTTAAATCAAAGACATCGATATTTTTGGGAAGTCATGACAAGACTCGATATGGAAATACTACAACATGAAATAGATTTAAATATTCTACTTGATGGAATATTATTCGGAAAACAGGGATTTATCCACCCCCGTTTAATTTTACCACAGCAATTAATAAAAAACTGTAAGTTAATAAAGGAACAGAATCCTCACACGGAATTTCCGGTGAGCACCGACGAAACCGGAATAGATCAGCTTACAAAAATATCTAATTTACGAATTGCCTATTCTGGCAATCGATTAATTTATATCCTGCATATTCCATTATTGATACCTGGAATATACAAAATGTATAGAGCTGTACCATTACCTGCTAAACAGGCATTTGATGAGACGAAATTCGCAGTAATTAAATCCGACGCAGAACATATTGGAATAAGCGAGGACACCGATAGCTTCTACGAGTTCCGAGAAGGAGAACTGCGTGAGTGCATATCGTCCAGCGCCGTATTTATCTGCCCAACCATCTTTCCATTGAAAAAGATAAGGCAAGCAACCAGCTGCAATATTCAACTTTTACTGAATAAAAATATAGAAATGGAATATTGCAATATAGTATTACAAAACCTACGAGAAACATATTGGAAAGCTTTGACCACGCCCGGAAATTGGATATATACTGCAAGAAAACGAGAAATAATTCGTATAGAATGCCAACAGAGTAACCAAGAAGAAATAAGTAATTCTGGCGTTATCTCCATACGCCAAGGGTGTAAAATTAAAGCAGGAACTACTACGATGAGTCATCCATCTGTTTGTGCTATAGAGTTCTGTCACGTCTGACGGTACATAACTTTAGCCGCATAAATTTTTTCTTTTTATCCTTGTTGCACAGCACCTGAAAAACAATATTAAATTATAATACACTCTTTAATTTAACTGTCACAACAATCACTCAGCTGACACGCCCCTTATGTGTTCTTAAAACAGCAAAGACAAGCCTAAAGAATATGACTGCCTAAAGGCTTATTTTCAAGCTTAAGCCCTATTTTCATAAATCACACTATGAACTTTGGACAATTACTTATTAAAATTCCCCAGAGTCAATAAAATTAACTGCTCATTGGTATTCATTGACTATACAAACCTTATAAGATTCATTATGCAATATAAGCTCAGTTTGACCGGGATCTAACGGAAAGAAATGCCATGTTCTATAAGAATGTATTAAGAAAATCAAAATAAAATATAAATCAATTAATTAATGGCAAACCAATTATAAGAATATAATATCTTATGCCCAAAGAATATTACCACACTAAAATAATAATTATTTCATTAACATTTTCCAAACATGATTGTTATAAACAATTAATTTACGTTATTAACAGACCTAACTAATATCACCATTGAAACCATTATTAAAGGTCCAACAACTTTTGTTAATAAATTTTTCTTGTATCTTTTAAAACAAACTAATTAACAATAAAAATTATTGTAAAATTATTATTAAAAATAATTAATAAAATCACTACAGACACTTAGCAGAACCTGTCAAGTAATCCTACAAAAACCCTTACTTAATATCTCTTTTCAATTTTAAGATATAATTAAAAATTATGGAAATCCATAAAATACAAAAATTTCAAACACCCTAAAATATAGTCCTCAATTACTTAAATACAACAAAAGAAATCCCATCTTTTTATTCCTTACCGTTTACGAGTTATGAATTATTAAAGTTTTATGTCCGCCATCTTAAATTTTCTACCATTTAAACTTAGAAAGACCAAATTACTTTTACCTTAATATTTGACCCTTTTAAACATTTTAAGATTAACAAATTTCATTTTTGAACGAAAATTTTGACACTTAATTATTATGATAAAAATGGAATCCGCCATGTTTCTAAACACTGATAGCGTTAATCCCGATTTTCTAATTGTACTAATTAATTTAATAAACGAGATTGAAAATTATTCATTTAGCGAATGACTTCAGTACGAGAGACGAGGATAGTTTAATACCAACCCGTAGAGAGTAAGACGAAGATAGCCATATAGATTCCTAATAAAATTAAAATAAAATAGAAAACGAATAGTCCGTAATAAAAACAATAAAGGCGCATATAAAGAATAACTATTAGAATCATTTGATAGAAAAACATTTACTACATAATCATTTATTTTTGCAACCTATTTTTATAAACAATTATAAATAAATTATTAACCGTGTCAATAAATATTTTTAACCTATACTCCAGGTAGTGTATAATAACTTTTATGTAAACTAAAATATTGTCACTCCATTAATGAAAGCTACACAAAATTCTAAAGAGAAAACCACCCGGTATAAGGTAAAAGGCGGCAAAACTGTCCCTTGACATAGTTCTAAATATATGTAGCTAGGCAGTTTTAACGCCATTGAAATTTGGATTTTAATTTCTCATAAACCACAATGGTCAAAAATCCCTTTTTCTATACACTGATAACATCATCTTTTCCCTTGAAAATAAAGTATAAACCATAAATCTTATTAAACTCCTACACCTAATTAATCATAAAAATACATACCTCCGTTCGAGCAACAACCCCCCTGAAATATATACATATTAACAGAAACCCAGGTATATACGATCTGCCTGTATACATAGACTCTGCATCAGCACACCTACAAATAATAATAATAACTTTTATTTATGCGTTTGTTTATTTACCAAATATTTATAACAATAAAATGAACTTTTATATGAAAAAAATAATTTTATTATAAAAACAAAACTGTGCGAGGAAAAGGAATATAACTATATCAATATGTGCATTAAAAATTGCTAAATTGTTTAACAAATAATTTGCTACTAATAAATACTTATATTAACAATGAAATTTTTTAATGTTATATTATACTTTAGTGAAAGTCCTGCAATATATTTCCTATACACCCTTATCAAATTCCCGACCGTTTCCAAGATATAAAAATAATAAGAATCTTATTACATAAACAATTTAATTTCATTGATCTGCTATACTAATGAGAATGCTAACCATTTCTACTCACATGTAATATTATTAACATAATATTAGACTCATTATCACTACTGCTAACAACACTTTTTATTAACATTGTTATTAACAAATATATATATCTATATATAAACACTTACTGAAATAATATTATCATCGAGCGTCAATCGCCGAAGCGTCACTCACGAACCTGAAAAGGATAGAATTGTATCATGCGCCACGTAGAAACGCGAATCCAAGCGAGATGCGAATATTAGTAACTGTTAGACAAAGAGAGCAATATCTTTGATGCTTTGGACATGCTATTAATTATTTTAATTGTATAATTGAATTATTCTACTTTATGTAAAGTATGTCTAAAGAAAGTTAAATAATATTTAACATATATTTGTATACTTTAAACTCAATTTATTAAAGATTTCTTATATTCCTTTAAAACAAAAATCATGTTGAGATTTTATAATGAAAGAAGATATTACTCTCGTTACGAATCGCTACTAGAATAGAAATAGAAACGAGGTCACTAAGTGACTCATTTGAGTGGAATCCAGTCCTCGCGTAGAACCATATATGGACATGCCGAGGTGAAGCGAAGCCCATGACCATATATGGTAAAGAATTTCAAGACACCACCTTATGACTCATTGCTGGCAAGCGAGCCGCACAAGTAGAAGTAGACTCATATCCGTTAGACACCGCCCTATGACTCATTGTAACGAGGTGCGGTCACCTCCCACTACCGTTTCCAGAAATATATAAAAGCACCGTTCGCCCACTCGACAGTGAGTGTGGAACGGGCCAAGAAACCTTACACATCGTATACTACTCGTTCCATCCTCCACATAAACCACTTGTATCTTGGAATTCTACAATAAATATTATACTCTTTTATATAAAAAAGAAAAGGAAGATAAAATTATTGAAACACCTACCTTCAACGGACCCGAGGAGCCATAGTCCACATCGCCGAACAACAGCTATTTATCCTGGGGTTTTACCCCCTTAACAGCGGAAGAAGAACCCATTCGACGGAGACGTTCTGCCGGATCGAGCCACCTCGCATCACCCAGGACGTCACAGGTCGAAAATTTTGGTGGCAGCGGTGGGATTGCCAAAAAGGTGATCCCCGTGGGACAGCTGAAAGGATCAAAACATCTGGAAAGCATCCCTTGGGACTACACTTCGATCTCTGGAAACTGAACGAGTCAGTAGCGGAAAGAAGCCGATTGCTGAGTTCATCACCATATCCTGTCTCTACAAGGAGAAGAGGATTTCCAGAGAGCAGTTGCTGGGATAAGACTGTTAGCGTGTGGATCGAGCTTCAGGTCAATGAAGTCACACATAACTCTCGTTCTACTTTTTATCATACAATACATGTAAGTGCGAAATTGTTATTCCGAATCTTTGCATTTCCTTTAACAAGCAAATAAATTTAACGAATAAAAAATGGCCGTGAACAATGAGATAAACGATTTAACTAGGCAAATAGGCGATATGAATATTAACGCAAACGACGCGAATAGAAGAGCTAATGCGCCGTATATAAGTTTGCGGGATGCATCCGAGACAATTCTCCCGTTTGATGGAAAAAATATGCCCGTTTTACAATTTGCTACTAATTGCATGAACGCTAAGAATATGATTTCTCCTACCGCGGAATATGGACTTGTCCAAATGATTAAAAATAAATTAGTCGGACCTGCATTGAGGGTGGCATTAAGCGGAGAATATAATGATATAGAATCATTATTAGCGGTTTTAAAAACTAGATTTGCACCAGTTTATTCTTCGTCACAATTGCATGGAGAACTCGCGAAAGTAACTCAACATCCCGACGAATCTGTAGTCGATTACGGTAGCCGAGTATCAATGATCCTGCAACAATTAAAATCTTGTTATCAAACCGAAAATCCGGGTCAAGCAATACAATTTTTAAATTCTGCTGAAAGCAACGCCGTAAGAAACTTTTTAACTGGTTTAAAAACCGACATTTTTACGAGAATGTATCCACGCGATCCAATTACATTGAATACCGCAATAGAATCTGCAATTAAAGCTGAAACGGAATATCAGGAACACGCGCAACGTATGAGAATAACGGAAGGACTTATGCAATCAATTCGGTGTAATAATTGTCTTGGATATGGTCATGATACTTATTCATGCAGCACTATTAATCCTCTTGCGCAAATATCTCACGTACAATGGCAACCGAAGGTATGCTCGTACTGTAAAAATTCTGGACATGTACGGGCAGAATGTAAAGCCTTGCAACCGCAAATTTTGAACAGAAATCCTTTATTAAATAATGTCCGAAATCCTTTGATAAATAATGCCGCGCGAAATATAAACTTTAACAATAATAACCGTTTTAATCGTCCAAATTTAGCTAATCCGCGAAACGCTGGTATAGTTTGTCGATACTGCAAGATCCCTGGCCATAGTCTCGAGCAATGTCGAAAGAGACAATACAATAATAATCTGCGGAATCAAGGAAATCAATATTTTAATAGAGATAACAGAGCTTCTGAAAACGTACGACGCGACAGAGCCCAAGAGAATCCGGGAAACCGAGATCGGGCTCAGCGAGCAGGCGCAGCGCTGAACGAACGCCCGCGAGTGCGCCTGGTCAATCCGGAGAAACCCCAAGAGGAAACGCAAGTGTAAAAATCTGTAATAAAATCGGGAGACCACCTTCTGTCGTTCTGCCAAGCAAAAATCTCCTCGATGAACGCGCTATCTTCATGATAGATACGGGATCCGATATAAATTTGATAAAAGAGAATTCGCTCCATGGGAATGTGCCCATCGATAAGAAAATAGTATTCGAGCTTAGTGGAATAACTAAAGGACGAACACGCACGATAGGCGTAGCTAAAATACGCATTCTCGGTGTTGATGCATGGTTTCATGTAGTTCCTAATAATTTTCCAATTAAGCCAGATGGAATACTAGGCACAGAATTCTTCAAAAATCAAAAAGCAACTATAGACTACCCGAGGGCTTGTCTGGTTGTAAACGGAGTATCGTATTATTTTCATAACGATGAAATCGTTACTATTCCCGCTAGAACGCGAAAACAAATATTTGTCCGTGTAGCGAATCCTGAAATAAAATACGGATATGTTCCAAAACTAGATGCCGGATCGCAGGTGTACTTAGGTAACGCCGTTGTCTCGAATCGTGATGGAATAGCACATCTATATGTTATTAACTCATCGGACGAAGACGTAGAATTAGCGATACCGACTGTAAAAATATATCCATTCAAAGAGTTAAAAGACGAAGAGGCAGAGATGAATAACGCAGAAGAAGATTCAATGGACAATAAAACGCGAGTCGAAAAAATATTACAGTTGCTACGTCTCGATCATTTAAATGCGGAAGAAAAAACTAGTGTCACTAGGCTAGTAACAAATTATGCGGAACGATTTCATTTGCCAGGAGAACCGCTAGGCGCAACTAGCGTATTAAAGCACCAAATATTTACTACGGATGATAGGCCAATCAACGTTAAGCAATATCGTTATCCTCAAGTACATAAAGATGAGATACAACGACAGGTTGACGAAATGTTAGAAAAGGGTGTTATAGAACCGTCGAGTTCACCTTATAATTCTCCTTTGTGGATTGTACCAAAAAAGGATGATTCTAAAGGTAATAAAAAATGGCGTCTCGTAATAGATTTCCGAGCGCTTAATGAGAAAACGATCGGTGATGCATATCCACTGCCAAATATTGTCGATATACTCGATCAACTTGGTAGTGCGAAATATTTCTCAGTATTTGATCTAGCTTCTGGATTTCACCAGATATTAATGGACAAGACTGATAAGCATAAAACTGCGTTTTCAACACCGTATGGACATTTCGAATATAACCGCATGCCGTTTGGACTAAAGAACGCTCCTGCTACTTTTCAAAGATTGATGGACCAAGCGTTAACGGGATTGCAAGGAATTGAATTATTCGTATACCTCGACGATATTGTGATATATTCCAGATCGCTTGAGGAACACGAAATTAAATTTCAACGATTAATGAAACGATTGGAAGAAGCAAACTTATTCTTACAACCTGATAAATGTGAATTTTTAAAGAAGGAAGTTGCTTATCTTGGACACGTAATAACTGAAAATGGTGTACGACCCGATCCTAAAAAGGTAAGTGCAGTAAAGAATTTTCCAACGCCGAAGACACGAAAAAATATTAAGCAATTTCTTGGTCTTGCAGGATATTACCGAAGATTCATAGAAAACTTTTCTAAAATCGCTAAACCTCTTTCAGATTTGACAAAACAGTCTGTCGCATTCGAATGGAAGCAAGAACAACAAGAAGCATTTGATAAATTGAGACATTCTTTATGCTCAGAACCAATTTTGCAATATCCTAATTTTAATGAACCGTTTATTATAACTACCGATGCATCAGGATATGCCATTGGTGCAATATTAAGTCAAGGAAAGATAGGAAGCGACTTACCTATAGCTTACGCATCAAGAGTTTTAAATGACGCTGAAACAAGATATTCGCCTACAGAAAGAGAATTATTAGCTTTGGTTTACGCTGTAAAACATTTCCGACCTTATGTGTATGGACGAAAATTTACATTAGTAATGGACCATAAACCATTAGAATGGCTAAACTCAGTATCCGATCCTACATCACGATTAATGAGATGGAGATTAAAATTAGCGGAATACGATTATCAAATAAAATACAAACCAGGAAAAATGAATAAGAATGCTGACGCGTTGTCCAGAAATCCTATCGAAGAAACTAAATGTGTATATCCTTTGCAAGCAAAACGAGCATTATCATCTTCAAGCGAAGCCTCAGTAGGGCAGGAACATAAAAAACAAAAAACATCTCACCCAAGTTTTAAGAGAGCAATGGAAAGTGAAGGATCAGGAAATCCAGCGCCACATAAAAAGAACAGACCTGACGAACCATCTCCTTATATAGATTCAGATAGCGAAGAAGAATTGTCACCGAGAAGTAAATTCTTAAAAGCTTTAGATGATAGTAGTGACAGTGGAACAGTTTCATATTATTATGAAACCGATTGCGATACCGATGATCCAGAAATATGTCAAAAAGGTGAAAAAAGAAAACATGAAAGTAGCTCCTCTACTCATATAAGACGCAGAAAACGAAAGCATAAGAAAACAAAGAAACACCGTAAGAATTCTAGTTCAAAAGAAATTGACGAATCCCATGATGATAGTGAAGGTATAATGTTACATGTGGATGAAGCTGAAGGGCGCGGTCCGCAAGAGCGTCCGAGCGAAAACGACGCCACCTGCAAGCTGCCGCAAGAAATAAACGCTCCTGACGACGCATGCGCTTCACGTAAGCGACCGAGCAATGATCACACAACGGGTGTCCCAGAAAAACGAATTGATGATAAAAATTATTATGACGAAAAAGAAATGCGTGAACAACAAGAGGAATCAGAAAACGAATCTATGAAAACAGCATCACAATCTAGCGATAATTATCAGGCACATACTAATATTGAAGTAAAAGCTGACGTTCATACACCACCTTCACATATACGAATAATGCCGAAATCAAAAGTCAAAATCGATAAGAAATTACCTAAATTACCAGATGACATTGACGCGATTGAAGTAATAGAAGAAAATATACCATTAGACAAACGAGAATTAGAAGCAATGGAAGTAGATACTGATGATGAAATGGACTATGAAATAAATAAAAAACCGTTAGAATATCGTGAACAAAAAACGCCGAGCGATGATTCAACAGACGAAAGCAATATGAATAGAATATTTTCACCTCCTTCGTATAATGCAGTTCCTAAACCTTTACAAGTAAACAATAAAAAATCTACTGAAACAAAGGATATTGTTCTTAACAAAAAACCAGTTAATAGAAAAATTTCAAATAAAAAATTTAGTAAGAAGATAAATAAGAAATTTAATTTAAAGGAACGAACACCGCCGAAAGAATCACTAAGACCAAAAATGAGAGAAATGGAAGTTACTTCTGTCAATATTATAGATACTTGAGACCACATATGGATGAGAAATGATAACATAATATATTTTATTGATACCAAGGGAGATCCGGTGGATGAGATAGGTGAAGAATTAATTAAAAGAAAAATATGCCAGAAACCGAAAAATTTCAAAGGAATAATAGGACATGTATTAATATCAGAAAAGAATAACAAGAAAAATTTTGGAGTAATAATTAAAGAAGAATTAAATGATCAAATTCAAGACAAATATGTAACACAAGGCTTTAGGGAATTAAAAAATGAAATGATACGTTTAAACATATTGCATGCAAGCATATCGGAAAGTAATAGCGACATAAAAATACCGTGGTTTAGAATTCGTAGTATTATACGACTTGTATTTTTAAATACGGATATTCAAATTACTGTATGTAAGGGCCAAGTGTGTATACCCGAGCTCAAAGATAGACCGCGTATCATACGTGAATCCCACGAATCCAGTGTCGGAGGACATAAAGGAATCGCGAAGACAATGGCGCGGATACGTCATAAATATTTTTGGGAAAATATGAAAAGTCAAGTTGAAAAATTTATTCAAACCTGTAGTAGTTGTCAGAAGAAAAAATTAGTACGCGTAAAAACTAAACAACCGATGATTATAACTGACACTCCTGTAGATGCGTTTGATAAAGTTGCTATGGATATAGTAGGGCCATTACCTATTACTGACAATGGTAATGAATATATTTTAACAATTCAGGATCAATTAACAAAATATTCAGTTGCCGTACCTCTCGTTCAAGCAAACTCAGAGGAAATCGCAAAAGCATTCACGCGTAGATTTATTTGTCAATTTGGAAGTCCCAAAGCAATTTTGACGGATCAAGGTTCAAATTTCACTAGTTCAATGATGAAGAAATTTGCAAAATATTTTAAAATAAAACAATATTGCACATCTGCTTTCCATCCTCAATCCAATGGCTCATTAGAAAGAAGCCACCATGTATTAACCGAATATTTGAAACATTATATCTCTGATGAACGCGATTGGGATAATTGGCTCGAGCATGCTATGTTTTCATATAACACTAGCGTACATGAGGGAACAAAATTCACACCATACGAGTTAGTATTTGGCAAAGCTGCGCGATTGCCATCGGAAATAAAAACAGATAATTCTGTAGAAACGTATGACGACTACGTGAGCGAACTTATTGATAAACTAACCGATCTAAGGAAACTGGCTGTATCAAATTTAGGATTAGCAAAAACACGTTATAAACATTATTATGATAGGAAATTAAAAACACAAACATATGAAATAGGAGATTTTATATACTTATTAAAACCTAAAAAGAAAAACAAGTTCGATGATGAATATACAGGGCCGTATGAAATTGTAGAAATCTTAGAAAATAATAATATTAAGATATTAATTGCACCAAATAAAACTAAAATCGTACATGTAGACCGAACTAAACCTGCTCGGATTGCAGATCAGGGATGAAGGAAAAAGAATATACAATTACTGGTTTAAAAGATAATCCTGGAATATTTTTCGAAGCCGTTGGAGAAATGCGTACAACCGAGAATTCTTGGAAGATGATAATCTACATCGACTTACGCGATATTAAAGATACAACGGTCAAGCTCGAACAACAAATGGATTCAATATTACAGCAATGCGACGATCACAATTCGCACTGTGAAATACGACCCCGAATAACTTCACTACTTGCCAAATTAAATAAAATAAAGCAGTACCAAGATCACATAAGTGAACTCATAGGAGAATCCCGAACAAAACGAGCTCCCCTGGAATTTGTTGGACAACTCAGCAAGATATTATTCGGAACATTAACCATCGAAGACGAATATGACATGCGAAATGCTAT
Source organism: Temnothorax ravouxi (assembly GCA_030770255.1). Lineage (NCBI taxonomy): Eukaryota > Metazoa > Arthropoda > Insecta > Hymenoptera > Formicidae > Temnothorax > Temnothorax ravouxi. Next base: position 39,251 of record JASTWP010002379.1, read on the forward strand.
AATGCACGTAGAAAATAAAACTAACGATCTTGCTCTGCTACTCATGAATCAAACTGTAGCGACGCGGACGCGTTTCGGAGAACTGTACAACGCCACATGGAAGATAAGAAAGCAGCTTAGCGCGTTAGAAATTAAAACGATGTTAAATCAAAGACATCGATATTTTTGGGAAGTCATGACAAAACTCGATATGGAAATACTACAACATGAAATAGATTTAAATATTCTACTTGATGGAATATTATTTGGAAAACAGGGATTCATCCACCCCCGTTTAATTTCACCGCAGCAATTGATAAAAAACTGTAAGCTAATAAAGGAACAGAATCCTCACGCGGAATTTCCGGTGAGCACCGACGAAACCGGAATAGATCAACTTACAAAAATATCTAATTTACGAATTGCCTATTCTGGCAATCGATTAATTTATATCCTGCATATTCCATTATTGATACCCGGAATATACAAAATGTATAGAGCTGTACCATTACCTGCTAAACAGGCATTTGATGAGACGAAATTCGCAGTAATTAAATCCGACGCAGAACATATTGGAATAAGCGAGGACACCGATAGCTTCTACGAGTTCCGAGAAGGAGAACTGCGTGAGTGCATATCGTCCAGCGCCGTATTTATCTGCCCAGCCATCTTTCCATTGAAAAAGATAAGGCAAGCAACCAGCTGCAATATTCAACTTTTACTGAATAAAAATATAGAAATGGAATATTGCAATATAGTATTACAAAACCTACGAGAAACATATTGGAAAGCTTTGACCACGCCCGGAAATTGGATATATACTGCAAGAAAACGAGAAATAATTCGTATAGAATGCCAACAGAGTAACCAAGAAGAAATAAGTAATTCTGGCGTTATCTCCATACGCCAAGGATGTAAAATTAAAGCAGGAACTACTACGATGAGTCATCCATCTGTTCGTGCTATAGAGTTCGCACAGCATTATACCCCAATGAGCAATCTAAGCGTTTTAAAATTGTACGAGCCTATCCGTGAAAAATATCAAGTCGACTTAACAGAAGCAGCACGCGAATTATGGACAATGAATGATAGCTACGTATCAACGACTTTTGATGACATCATTGAAAAGGCTCGCCAGATCAAGGACAGGAGAAGACAGGAACAAAGGCTCCTCACATATAGTGCAGTAGGATGGGGCATGAGTGTTCTAGGAATACTTATGGTCATCATCTGGGCGATAAGCCGGACTTCTTGGATCGGCAATACTACGAATATGTGTGACGTCCTGGGTGATGCGAGGTGGCTCGATCCGGCAGAACGTCTCCGTCGAATGGGTTCTTCTTCCGCTGTTAAGGGGGTAAAACCCCAGGATAAATAGCTGTTGTTCGGCGATGTGGACTATGGCTCCTCGGGTCCGTTGAAGGTAGGTGTTTCAATAATTTTATCTTCCTTTTCTTTTTTATATAAAAGAGTATAATATTTATTGTAGAATTCCAAGATACAAGTGGTTTATGTGGAGGATGGAACGAGTAGTATACGATGTGTAAGGTTTCTTGGCCCGTTCCACACTCTCTGTCGAGTGGGCGAACGGTGCTTTTATATATTTCTGGAAACGGTAGTGGGAGGTGACCGCACCTCGTTACAATGAGTCATAGGGCGGTGTCTAACGGATATGAGTCTACTTCTACTTGTGCGGCTCGCTTGCCAGCAATGAGTCATAAGGTGGTGTCTTGAAATTCTTTACCATATATGGTCATGGGCTTCGCTTCACCTCGGCATGTCCATATATGGTTCTACGCGAGGACTGGATTCCACTCAAATGAGTCACTTAGTGACCTCGTTTCTATTTCTATTCTAGTAGCGATTCGTAACGAGAGTAATATCTTCTTTCATTATAAAATCTCAACATGATTTTTGTTTTAAAGGAATATAAGAAATCTTTAATAAATTGAGTTTAAAGTATACAAATATATGTTAAATATTATTTAACTTTCTTTAGACATACTTTACATAAAGTAGAATAATTCAATTATACAATTAAAATAATTAATAGCATGTCCAAAGCATCAAAGATATTGCTCTCTTTGTCTAACAGTTACTAATATTCGCATCTCGCTTGGATTCGCGTTTCTACGTGGCGCATGATACAATTCTATCCTTTTCAGGTTCGTGAGTGACGCTTCGGCGATTGACGCTCGATGATAATATTATTTCAGTAAGTGTTTATATATAGATATATATATTTGTTAATAACAATGTTAATAAAAAGTGTTGTTAGCAGTAGTGATAATGAGTCTAATATTATGTTAATAATATTACATGTGAGTAGAAATGGTTAGCATTCTCATTAGTATAGCAGATCAATGAAATTAAATTGTTTATGTAATAAGATTCTTATTATTTTTATATCTTGGAAACGGTCGGGAATTTGATAAGGGTGTATAGGAAATATATTGCAGGACTTTCACTAAAGTATAATATAACATTAAAAAATTTCATTGTTAATATAAGTATTTATTAGTAGCAAATTATTTGTTAAACAATTTAGCAATTTTTAATGCACATATTGATATAGTTATATTCCTTTTCCTCGCACAGTTTTGTTTTTATAATAAAATTATTTTTTTCATATAAAAGTTCATTTTATTGTTATAAATATTTGGTAAATAAACAAACGCATAAATAAAAGTTATTATTATTATTTGTAGGTGTGCTGATGCAGAGTCTATGTATACAGGCAGATCGTATATACCTGGGTTTCTGTTAATATGTATATATTTCAGGGGGGTTGTTGCTCGAACGGAGGTATGTATTTTTATGATTAATTAGGTGTAGGAGTTTAATAAGATTTATGGTTTATACTTTATTTTCAAGGGAAAAGATGATGTTATCAGTGTATAGAAAAAGGGATTTTTGACCATTGTGGTTTATGAGAAATTAAAATCCAAATTTCAATGGCGTTAAAACTGCCTAGCTACATATATTTAGAACTATGTCAAGGGACAGTTTTGCCGCCTTTTACCTTATACCGGGTGGTTTTCTCTTTAGAATTTTGTGTAGCTTTCATTAATGGAGTGACAATATTTTAGTTTACATAAAAGTTATTATACACTACCTGGAGTATAGGTTAAAAATATTTATTGACACGGTTAATAATTTATTTATAATTGTTTATAAAAATAGGTTGCAAAAATAAATGATTATGTAGTAAATGTTTTTCTATCAAATGATTCTAATAGTTATTCTTTATATGCGCCTTTATTGTTTTTATTACGGACTATTCGTTTTCTATTTTATTTTAATTTTATTAGGAATCTATATGGCTATCTTCGTCTTACTCTCTACGGGTTGGTATTAAACTATCCTCGTCTCTCGTACTGAAGTCATTCGCTAAATGAATAATTTTCAATCTCGTTTATTAAATTAATTAGTACAATTAGAAAATCGGGATTAACGCTATCAGTGTTTAGAAACATGGCGGATTCCATTTTTATCATAATAATTAAGTGTCAAAATTTTCGTTCAAAAATGAAATTTGTTAATCTTAAAATGTTTAAAAGGGTCAAATATTAAGGTAAAAGTAATTTGGTCTTTCTAAGTTTAAATGGTAGAAAATTTAAGATGGCGGACATAAAACTTTAATAATTCATAACTCGTAAACGGTAAGGAATAAAAAGATGGGATTTCTTTTGTTGTATTTAAGTAATTGAGGACTATATTTTAGGGTGTTTGAAATTTTTGTATTTTATGGATTTCCATAATTTTTAATTATATCTTAAAATTGAAAAGAGATATTAAGTAAGGGTTTTTGTAGGATTACTTGACAGGTTCTGCTAAGTGTCTGTAGTGATTTTATTAATTATTTTTAATAATAATTTTACAATAATTTTTATTGTTAATTAGTTTGTTTTAAAAGATACAAGAAAAATTTATTAACAAAAGTTGTTGGACCTTTAATAATGGTTTCAATGGTGATATTAGTTAGGTCTGTTAATAACGTAAATTAATTGTTTATAACAATCATGTTTGGAAAATGTTAATGAAATAATTATTATTTTAGTGTGGTAATATTCTTTGGGCATAAGATATTATATTCTTATAATTGGTTTGCCATTAATTAATTGATTTATATTTTATTTTGATTTTCTTAATACATTCTTATAGAACATGGCATTTCTTTCCGTTAGATCCCGGTCAAACTGAGCTTATATTGCATAATGAATCTTATAAGGTTTGTATAGTCAATGAATACCAATGAGCAGTTAATTTTATTGACTCTGGGGAATTTTAATAAGTAATTGTCCAAAGTTCATAGTGTGATTTATGAAAATAGGGCTTAAGCTTGAAAATAAGCCTTTAGGCAGTCATATTCTTTAGGCTTGTCTTTGCTGTTTTAAGAACACATAAGGGCGTGTCAGCTGAGTGATTGTTGTGACAGTTAAATTAAAGAGTGTATTATAATTTAATATTGTTTTTCAGGTGCTGTGCAACAAGGATAAAAAGAAAAAATTTATGCGGCTAAAGTTATGTACCGTCAGACGTGACATCTCC
>JASTWP010002380.1:0-43706 GCA_030770255.1 Temnothorax ravouxi
TCAACAGAGTGAGATGTAACCACTTCAATCTGGGATCTTCCCTATATAGAAAAGGATATGTGGACTCACAACGGTGTGACTGCGGTTACGAACGTGAAGATCTGAATCATGTTTTGCTGCGTTGTTCTAAGTACGATGACCTCAGGATTAAGATGGATGAAGACCTTAGAGCCGCGGGTTACCTTGCAGAGATTGATATTTATAGCTTGATTAAGGGCAAGAATTGGAAGACTGCTCTATTTTATTTTTGAATTTTTTAAGAAAATTGGAAAGGTAGTATAGCTTTGCACTGGCTTCCTTTATTCCTACTGGATCGGTTTACATTGTGTGTGTCAGATTGTCCTCGGACAGAAGACACCTACTCTCCCTCAGCCGAGGGAAAATTCAAAACCCCCCCCCCCCGTCCCGCGTCAAGTACGTGCGGAGCGAGACCGACCGTGACTCTTTATACGCGACGCGACAATTAATATTTTTTCTGATTCAAGGTAATTGTTTTATATTTACATGTAATTATCCTATCTTATTGTTATACGACGCGAAGTGAGACCGCACCGTGACTTTTTTACGCGACTAAGTGCATGTGACAGGAATTATAATAGTTTACGTTTACGTGAATATTACTTCTGTAGTAACTTATACGAACGATATTATCGTAGTTACTATAAAATCTCCCGTTTATGCTGAGGAATTATCGTATCGTTCGTAAGTTACTACAGAATTAAGTAACGCTCGCGTAAACGTAGTATAGGTCAGATTACCGGATTCTTACAAATTTTACATAAAACGCGAGATTCACTTATGGGAGCTTTCCAGCAAGCGACACAAGTCGACACAGGTATCGTTTTATCTTTGTTACTCATTGCCAAAAAAGAAAGATAGAACGACGTTTGTGTCGGCTTGTGTCACTTGCTGGAAAGTTCCCTATGTATGCAAGTTTAACGCGAAATAATTTTCCTAAATGTAAAAATAACACGATGTTATATATGCGGTTTGACGTAAATATATATATATATATATATATATATATATATATATATATATATATATACATATATGATTTCTGTCCAGTGCTCTGAATGTTATGTGATTTAAGACGAAGATGAAGCTGAGATGCCTTTTGACGAAGACAATGCCGAAAAATCTCCATAGTCAGAAAATGTGCAATCTGATGGCCCCGCGATTAAGAAGATTAAGAAAAATCCAGATGTAGATACAAGTTTCTTGCCGGATAGGAAAAGGGAGGAGGACGAAAATAAACTTAGGGAAGAATTGAGGCAAGAATGGGCTAAAAAGCAGAACGCGTTGAAGGAAGAAGAAATTGAGGTCACATTCAGTTATTGGGATGGATCTGGCCATCGTTGGAGTGTTACAATGAAAAAAGGTGAATGTCTCAGTGATTTAGAGATACTCCAGTGTCACTTTTGGAGTAACATTGGTGTGATATATAATGTTCTGCTGCATAAATTAAATTTTCAGATACAGGTAATTCTATCAGCTTCTTCAGAGATGTTTAGAAGTTCTGAGGCGTGAATTCAACGAGCTTAAAACAGTAATGGCAGATCAGTTAATATATGTTGAGGAGGTTCTTATATTACTGCACCATTATACGTTTTACGATTTTATTGTAACTAAGGTAAAGATACTAAATGATAAAACTTATGAAGCAATATCACAATGTTGGCATGTTATTTTAATGTATGTAATATTGCAATTAGGCACGAGGAAAGAGCGAGCCCCTGTTCACATTGACGTTCACGATGATATTCGTGTTATGCACGATGCTTCTTTCGAAACCGAGGAATCACATGCCGGAAAAGTTTTACTTAGGTATTTATCATTAAAAGAATACTTTGTATAATTCTCTTTTATGTTATTTCTCATTAGATTATGGTATGAAAGAAACAAACACATTTTTCCAGCAAGTAGATGGGAATTTTTTGATCCAATGAAAGGTTACGACAAGTATACAGTGTCAGATAAAAATAGGAAGACAGAATCTGATAAACTTAGATTCAACGAATTGTCCAATTACGTTTAAAGTATTCAGATTCAAAGGACTGTAATTTAGTAGAGCTACATAATCGAGTAAATGAATTAAATATTATCACATAACTGAATGAATTAAAATCACAGTCTTTAAAAATACAATGTAGCTACAATATATATATGTGTATGTGTATATATATATATTATATATACACATTACAATCTGTTGTATAATGAATCAATTGTACGATGAAACAAAGTTATTTATAATATTTACAGTCCTTTGAATCTGAATCCTTTAAAAGAAATTGGACAATTCGTTGAATCTAAGTTTATTAAATTTTATCTTTCTTCCTATTTTTATCCGACACTGTATATTTGTCGTAACTTTTCGTTGGATCAAAAGGTTCCCATCTACTCACTGGAAAAATGTGTTTGCTCATCTTGTACCATAATCTAATAAGAAAAAATTAAAAAATAATATAAAAGAGAATTATACAAAGTATTCTTTTAATGATAAATACCTAAGTAAAACTTTTCCGCCATGTGATTCCTCGATTTCGACAGAAGCATCGTGCATAACACGAATATCATCATCGTGAACGTTAAATGTGAACAAAGACCCGTTTTTTCCTCGTGTCCATAGACTTAACTGTTTGTTGTATGTAAATAAATATAGAGAAATATTTTCCGCGCAGGTGTATTATAACGTGCCATATACGCAAGTCTTTGCGACAGATAGCATCGTCTTGGCAAGATGGATTGTGGACATATGTGAAGAGCCTTCTAGATATCGAATCAGCACTGAGGTTAAATGTGAAATGTGATGGTGAAAATATATACAATTATGCCGGAGGAATATTGGAAAAATGAAATCTCGTTGGAAGACGTGTTCAAATAATTGCACGTGTCGAAAAATTCAGTAATACGTGCCCAATCTAACAAACCCGATCATTTAATTGTTAACGCTTCCGTTATCGTGATTCACTTATCGATTTATGTTAAAACTTTTTTACAATAAATTTATGATAATTTATTTCTATCATCTTAAGTTGATGTATACATTTATATATGTACTTGTGTGCCACTAGAACATCGTCGCTGCTTGAGACTAACTGTCATTGATCGCGCATCATTCGTATTTATATTTTATTTCCACTTGCGAAATTTTTTCATTATTTTATTTCAGTGTAGAAATGGTAGGTACTTGATATCCTGGAAAATATCCAAGAAACTGTCTATTCAATTAAATTCCGCGCGCGAGATAGACTTGGAAGGATAATGGCGAATTCTTTTTGCAGAGAGAACACGTCTTATCTATAGCATTAACATTCAATATTTCGTACGGCCAAATATATTATTACATTACTTTGTATAAGTTGATATCTGGCAATAAAACGGACTTTATAGTGGTAATAATTAAAGTCACGGCGTAACAAGAGCGCATTCTCCTAAGTATTGTTAGAGAAACACCTATTGTTTCGTAAGGCGCAATAATTTAAGTTCAAGCGAGAGAGATGTGTAACTACGATCGGAGATGTAACTACTAGATAATCACAGAAGAAAAAGTGTATGTAAAAAAAATAAACTGTGTATTAGATTGTATACTCGCATTGGCATTTTTCTTATATAGCGATCTTGTATATGTACGTTGTTTATTACGATGCAAAATATAAATCGAATATGTATGATCAACAGATGGAATGATTTCTTTCCTCCGTATTATATTATTTTTAGAAAAAGTTGGTAAGAAATAATTTTTACAAGCAACATAATATAGATGCATATTTTATACAAAAGCAATGTCCGGCAATGTATATATTATTAATAACTTCAGATTAGTTATTACAAACTTCAGATTAAGATGCGTAACACTACAAAAAGGCGTGATATCTGTACAAAATTACCTTTTAAAAAAAAAGGTAAAAAAAGGCGCCAAGTACACGCATAGTAGTGTCTATGTATTATGTTGTTACCTCGAAAAAAAAAACAAAGTGGTTGTATTATACCTCCAAATAGCTTTACCCTGTACATACTGTTTATAAAATGCGTAATACTACAAAAAGGCGTGATATCCGTACAAAATTACCTTTCTTAAAAAAAAGGTAAAAAAAGGCGCCAAGTACACGCATAGTAGTGTATATGTTGTTACCTCGAAAAAAAAGAAAGTAGTAGTATTATACCTCGAAAAAACCTAAGTAACAAGTGGTAGATGTAATCTTTGTATCTCGAAAAATCTCGAAAAAATCTAAGCACTAGTATCTTTATTTCCAAAAAATTATAACCCAAGTGATACACATCACAAAATTATGTTACCTTATCAAAAAAGAGTCGCGCTTTAAGTGATCTATTACAATTACAAAAAAGAAATGATATCTCTGTAAATTACAGCGCCAATTACAGAGAGAACATATATTGCCTCAAAAAATAATTGTTGCACTACTTTGAAAAATCTTTACATTGTGTCAATTAGAAAAAGAATGTATGATAACAATTTTATAAGATTAAAAAATTTTATTTAAATTTAACAAGAGAATACAAGATATTTAAATACAAAGTTTACATGTGTATTTTTTAGTGGTCACAAAGAATTACAGAGGTAACAGTACAAAATAAAAATATTTTATTAAAATATTTAATCCAACGAGAGAATACAAGGGATTTGTATTTAAATACAAAGTTTATACATGTATTTTTCAATAGAATAAAAGATTTAATCACAAAGAATTACAGAGGTAACAGTACAAAATAAAAATATTTTATTAAAATACATAAATTTTTCTTGTAAAAAAACTTGGCGCTGCTAGACCTAGAAATTGTAAATAAATAAGGACAACAATAAATAAAAATAATTCAGAGAAGAATGCGACAGAAGTAACAAAATGATTATCAGCCTGATGTGTATGTGCGAGCGAGTGATATGGGTGTGTGTGACGACGGCGAATAATGCGGCTTGTAATTAAGTATGGGATAAGTTTATTTATTTATTTACAATTTCTAGGTCTAGCAGCGCCAAGTTTTTTTACAAGAAAAATTTATGTATTTTAATAAAATATTTTTATTTTGTACTGTTACCTCTGTAATTCTTTGTGATTAAATCTTTTATTCTATTGAAAAATACATGTATAAACTTTGTATTTAAATACAAATCCCTTGTATTCTCTCGTTGGATTAAATATTTTAATAAAATATTTTTATTTTGTACTGTTACCTCTGTAATTCTTTGTGACCACTAAAAAATACACATGTAAACTTTGTATTTAAATATCTTGTATTCTCTTGTTAAATTTAAATAAAATTTTTTAATCTTATAAAATTGTTATCATACATTCTTTTTCTAATTGACACAATGTAAAGATTTTTCAAAGTAGTGCAACAATTATTTTTTGAGGCAATATATGTTCTCTCTGTAATTGGCGCTGTAATTTACAGAGATATCATTTCTTTTTTGTAATTGTAATAGATCACTTAAAGCGCGACTCTTTTTTGATAAGGTAACATAATTTTGTGATGTGTATCACTTGGGTTATAATTTTTTGGAAATAAAGATACTAGTGCTTAGATTTTTTCGAGATTTTTCGAGATACAAAGATTACATCTACCACTTGTTACTTAGGTTTTTTCGAGGTATAATACTACTACTTTCTTTTTTTTCGATATACTTTACCATAACAGCTCAATATAATAGTTCCATAGAGTATCCAATTTGCTTGAGGAGATCGGTTCTTTTTAATTAAATCTTTTATGACATTCTTTGCAGTATCTTCTGGTGGCCAATAACATTGTGACTTGTCTTTAACATACCACGTGTTGGGTACAGCTTCCACTTGTATCTTCAGGATCAAACTTCACAACAAGCTAATAAGGCATCTTCAATATTCTATAATTAAAAAAATACATATATTTAAATATGCATACAAAATATTTAAAATTAACAATAATTACAAATTGGATACATTCAGGAGTACCGCTCATTGAGCGGCCAAGTAGTAATTGAACATAATTGGTTGGATTCGAAGGTAAGAACCAATCACATTCTACGTTCTATTGCTATTTAGCCGCTCAGTGAGTGGTTGTGCTACTGATGGATACACCCATTTACATATGTAGCAATAGAAATGAAACGAGTTTATCTTTTAAGGTAGCACTACCAATTTTCTTTTGATGAAATCAATATTCCATGCTTCAAGTGAATTATTCTCCTTTTTTATAAATTGAATATCACATAAGGACGACGAGCATGGTTTTAAATAAAAGTCATCTTGCTTGCTATACCTGTATCCTATTATACGGAGTTTTCACAAGAAGCGATATTCTCAATTTCAATAATAAAATTATTTTTTAATTCTACAAATCTGTCGCCTATTTTTGAAATATCTAAGCAATAATGATTTGTCTGTGCTTGCCTAAATTGTGGAGATGTGCAATTATTAATTAAAGTCCATTGAAATGTTCTATTTGTAATTTCACAGAATCAGTTGCTTGTAATATTAATACATTCAGTATTATTACCTTCTTCAATCACGCGAAGTATAACTTGTTGTAAAGGTTGAGCAGATTTGCGAACCTTTTTTTTAAATATTGCATGAAATTTTCAAAAGAAAGACACTGAAATTATCAAGCGAACCGTATAATTTTACACACTCACTTAAATGCACCAAGTTATGTACATTATGTGATACAAAATCTGGACCGTAAATTTTAATGGATTGGCAAACAAAATGTTTTATCAAATCATGAGCATACAATACATAATTTTCTAATTTTGAGTAATAATTATGGAACTTGCAAAGCTTAATGTAATAAAATTGTTATAGATTTTACGCGGCAGAACATCTTTTAAAACGATAGGACCAGTATACCCTTATGGAAAAATACACTCAACTTTTGGTGTTAACCGTTAAAAAAACACCAAAGAAAAACCCTTAAAGTTGGGTGTGATTTCGGACCGCCAATTGAAGGTTAACCATCATTTGAATGTTAACCTTCAATTGGCGGTCCAAAATCACACCCAACTTTAAGGGTTTTTCTTTGGATGATGGTTAACCTTCAAGTGATGGTTAACCTTCAATTAATGGTTAATCCTTAAAAATGACGGTATAAATCCTAATATGAACCCTCAAATGAAAGTAACACCCAAAGAGAATAAACCCCATATTTGAATGTTCTCAATTTGCTTCCGCCGATAATACATACCCGCAAAAGAGAACATCACCACACATTATGCCTGTATATATATATATATATATATATATATATATATATATATATATATATATATACAGGGTTTTATTTCGTGTGCCAATTATTTCCACCAATTATCTCAGAAAGTATTGGTTTATTGAAAAAGTGTTTCAGATAAAAGTTGAAGGGTTTGAAGGAGATCGCATAGATGATTTTATTAGATTTTGGGTCGGGGCCTGTATTGAGCCCAAGTCAAATTTTTTAAATAAAAACTCCGTATTTTTTATTGCATCATCTTTCTCTACTAATAAATTTGAACAACTTTCGTCTGAAACATTTTTTTATTTGCCCAATACTTTTTGAGATATATTCAAGGAAAACTTGGTAACTTTTTCAATATTTAGCTTATGATATCTTGATAATTGTTTGCCCGAGAAAAAAGTAGTATAGAGGACTTTTTGACTTGATTTTGTCTTAAGAATATGCTGTTGCAATAGCATTCCAATTTTTTTAAATATTTGTAAACTCCAAGAAGATGCATACACAAATATATAAAAAAAAATTGGCGTATACTATTGCAACAGCACATTTTTGAGATAAAATTAAGTTAAAAAGTCCTTTGTACCACCTTTTTCTCTGGCAAACAATAATCAAGATATCACAAGCTAAATATTGAAAAAGTTACCAAGTTTTCCTTGAATATCTCAAAAAATATTAATAAGGCAAATAAAAGAATTTTTCAAACAAAAGTTCAAATTAATTAATAGAGAAAGATGGTACAATAAAAAATAGGAATTTCCATTTTAAAAATATGACTTAGGCCCTATTGGGCTCAATACAGGCCCTGGAATCCAAAATCCAATAAGAACGTCTATTGGCCTCCTTCAAACCTTTCAACTTTTATTTTATCTAAAACATTTTTCCAATAAACCAATACTTTCTGAGATAATTGGTGGAGATAATTGGTACACAAATTATACTATATACTCTTATTAGAGTTACTCTCATTTTTATTTCAGAATCTCTAAACAAAATAGTGAATAAATAATTAAAAAATTTAACTCTTTTTTTCAATTAAATCTTACAAAAACAAAAAACAATAGTATAATACAAACAGAATTAGGGAAATTTATGACAATTAAATCAATTATTTTAGTTACTTTAGAAACTGGTGATACTGCATTTGTAATTATTGGTAACTCGATTGAAGTATTAGAAAATATAATATTATGCTCCCATTATAATATCTCGTCAGCCAGTTACTTGTTATGCGGTGGAAATAACAAATAATATTGTAACCTGTAAACCAGAACAGATTAGTAATAAATGTATTCTCTTACCTGGCGATAATCATACAGCAAATTACTTAATGCCCTTAGTAAATAATAAAGAAACAGATTGATTTAATTACTATGTGTTGTAATATTTATATTACTTAATATTTATATTTTGAAATAATGCGTAGACTATTATTAAAAAAAAAAAACAATATATGTGAAATTTATGTAAAGTATATTATATATTAAATAAGACGAATTTGTCAGTAGAAGCAACTATTCTGTATTTATTTGTACAAAATACCTTCAATTCACACAATAGTCCCTTACGAAAAAAACACCCAAGATTTTGGTGTTTACACCCAACTTTGGGTGTTTACACTCCATTTTCGGTGTCAACGTTTAAATTTTCAGTGTTCACACCGACATTTGAATGTCGACACCCAAAGTTTTGGTGTCGACACTCAACCTTTGGTGTCGACACCCAAAGTTTCGGTGTCGACACTCAACTTTTGGTGTCGACACCCAAATTTTGGTGTCGACACCCAAAGTTTCGGTGTCGACACTCAACTTTTGGTGTCGACACCCAAATTTTGGTGTCGACACCCAAAGTTTCGGTGTCGACACTCAACTTTGGGTGTCGACACCCAAATTTTGGTGTCGACACCCAAAGTTGAGTGTCGACACCGAAACTTTGGGTGTCGACACCTAACTTTTGGTGTCGACAATCGGGTTTCAGTGTTGACACCCAATTATAAAACAAAAGATAATACATAAAATACTAAGAAATATAAATAAACATCTTTTTATTACAAATAATTTTTTATTACAAAAACCTTTTTCTATAAAAAATATAAAGTTTCGATATATCACAAACTATCATATAATAAACTTATAAATATTATAAACTATATATTATAAACTTTAATCACTATATATTATAAATTCAGACACATTCTTTAATTAATACTTATTTAATACTTGTAGAACTAAATAAAGCTGCTTTGTCAGTCGGTAAAGAAAGTAAACGGCGGCTATTTAATAAGAATTATTTTTTTTAGCATTATTAAGCAATTGCATCACTTGCAGCATTACGTCGTCCATAACCTGAGGATTCATTTCTCGTAATTGAGCAGCAACAAGGTTACCATACAAAGCTGCTTTGTCAGAGGATGGTGGCGTAGGAGGCACAAATGTTGGTATACTAATCGGTTGATTTATAGCATCAATTAATCGGTCAAAATTGGAACCATCTTCGCTAACATCTATGCTACTGTAGCTACGTTTGTGATTACCTACAATCATTTAGAGATATTGTATTTTTGTACTTTTATTTTAATTACGTTTATAAATTAAATAGAGTAGCGAAAAATTGAAAACAAAAGGTAAAAATTTTTAAATCTCATTAAAAAATAAAATTTCACAAATATTAATTTTAATTTTTCATTTTCCTTTAATACTTTTCATAAGAAAATAATTAATAAATTAACATACGTGATCCACGACCACTGCTGCTGCGTTCATCAAAAGTCGTATCATTAGACTCTTCGTTGGGACATGTCGTGACATTGGTTACAGTTCTGTAACATACAGTTTAAATTTACATGCAATGAATATAAACAAATATGTACTACTGCATTAAGATATGTTTGTACGCTCGTTATTTTATAATTACGTACTCGATTTCGGGCTGCAAATCGCTAAGAAACTTCATTCGTTCGAAGTGCACCCATTTCTTTTGTGAGGTCCCTGCTGAACCGCTTGGTTTCTGCTGTTTATTTTTGTACGTCCTATAAGTATCGCACAATGACTTCCATTTTTTCTTCATAGTCGCAATGTCCATTGTATCTAGAAAAAATACAAAAATATGTTTAATGGCTCTCTACTTAATCTTATCCCACTTAAATTATAAGTATTATAGAATATTACCATTCATCGCTGTTTTTATCTCTTCCCACAACTTTTTTTTGGCTTGCATAGTTCGTTCACCAAGAGGAAGCTTGAAATTCCATAGCGGGGGGCGTTTATGTACTTCTTCGATGAACTGTTCTTCTTCCAAAATTTTATTATTTCGCCAATTGCTCTTGGCCTCTTGGTTTGCAACCTGGATGGTATCTGTTACGATCGCCTCCTCACCGTCTATTAAACTTTTGCGTATTATCTGTCCGTCTTCTACACATTAAAGCATTCATGTTACTTGTAATGTTACTTATAAAATATACAATAATGAAAAAATGTTATTAATGTTCACCGGTATAAGGATAAAAATATAAATTTTCATCTATATAGTAATTGTCATATCCTTCCAAACAAGGTAAATGACTTTTTATTTCTTGTTCAGTAACAATAGTTTCGCACACACCACAAGTGTATGAGGGCAACAGAATCTCCTAAAATATAAGAAACACAATTATTAACACAATATAACAAAATTAATTTATCTAACAAATAAATAAGAAACAAAGAGCAGTCTAACCTATAAGTATGTTTACTGTATGTAATATATACAGTATATATAATATATACTAACTTCGTTTGTATTTTCGGGTGCTATCAATTGATTAAACCCTTCAGCCATAATTTTGTCTTCTTCTTATGCACTTTTAACCCTTAGTCTGTAAACCTGGGTCGTTTTTGTCCGGGCGAAAATTAAATATAGTTGTAACTTTTGAACACGGGAAGGGAGGGCGCTACTATGCCTCCGTAAAAAAAATTATGCTCCCCGAGGACCCGCTTACTGACTTTCACCGTGCCATCCCCCCTCCAGCCGTCGCAGCAGACACTTGAATTCTTCTCCGGACAAAAACGACCCACCTTTACAGACAACGTTAGTCAAAAGTTTTGACTCAAAACCGTAAATAATTTTTTTTCGTTTTTCCGTTTTAAAGTATTCATTGTGTCCGTAAAAGTGTCACAAAAACATCTGACCGCAAAAAAAAATTACGAAAATATTTTTGTTCAGTTTTTCTAGGAAATGGCGCAACGGTCGGGCAAGGAAGTTTCTCGATTTTTTACTTTTTGGTAATAAAAGAATGTTGTGACTCTTAACTATTGACTTCTTATTGATTTTATTACTAGTTTTTGAATTATTATATATTTATTGCTGTTTTTACTACGAAATTTGGGGCTAAATTATTGGCAATTTTCAGGTTCAAAACTTAAGCACTTCATTTCAAAATAATTGCATGCAATATTTTTTTTATGAAAGGTACGTTTTTCCCCTTCAATTTCCGTTTTGATTCATTTCGATATCTTTATTTGTCTTAAAGTTATGATTTTTTGAGTAAAAAGATAATTTTACCCTTAGTTGCTCCATTTTTTTAAATACAAATTATGTGAAAAAATTAAATTGTTTATAATTTTATGATTGATACTTCAAATTGAAGGTTTGAATTACCTCTATGAATTTTTTCAGATTTTTTGTAACACTTTAACACTTTAAACAAACGTCAGGACGAAAACGACCCAGGTTTACAGACTAAAGGTGCCAAAAAAACGTTTACAGACTAAGGGTTAATAAAAATAATTTAAATTTTACCGTTGCTTCAAGACGGTGTACACAAGACCGTGGCAACCGTGGCTTCAATTCGCTAAAAGTTGGACTGTGTCGAACTTTGAGCGTTTATTCGCTGGATTCGCCATTTTGGCGAAAATTGATGGAGTGGGGGTAAAACGCCAGCTTTTATTCGCTGCGTGAAATTGCACCTTCAAACAAAATCACTACGCGCTTGGAGCAGCCGCGCGCGCTTGATCTTCGCACTTCAAACGACTGCTGACTGCGTCAGTCCCATTAAACTGAAGTCTGACCGTTTTCTTCCTTCATTATACGCAATAATTTAATAGTTTCTAAATTTTTAGCTATTTCTAAACAGTTTTACTGACCTAATTATTGCGACCACTTATGCGAGGTGCTGACTCGCTGCGTCCCATAACTGTGCGGTCTAACCACTTTCTAACGGTTTTTTATATTATTTATTAGTTTCTCACAGAGCCATTACAAAACACTTTTATCGCACTTAATAATTTGACCTATTTCAAAGCGCGCCGGCGCCAGGTGTCCCAGTACCTGACCTTGCGAGTGGGTGCTGACTCATGTACAGCCGCAATATAACGTTATGTGAAAAAATCAGCCATTACAAAACTTTTGCAGTTTTTTAACGACAGCTCTCGGGCTATTATTCATACATGCTGAAGAATCGAGGCTCTGAACTGGTTTTTTAATGTAGAATATAACCTCAAACCCTTAATTCCCCTTACGAAAAAAACACCGTAAATAACACCCAAAAAAACACCAAAAAAACACCAAAAAATAATAGTGTAATTTCGGATCCCCAAATGGCGTTTACACCATTTGAGCGTTAACGCCAAGAAAAACACCAAAAATGACACCAAAATTTTCGGTGTCATTTTTGGTGTTTTTCTTGGCGTTAACGCTCAAATGGTGTAAACGCCATTTGGGGATCCAAAATTACACTATTATTTTTTGGTGTTTTTTTGGTGTCATTTTTGGTGTTTTTCTTGGCGTTAACGCTCAAATGGTGTAAATGCCATTTGGGGATCCGAAATTACGCTATTATTTTTTGGTGTTTTTTTGGGTGTTTTTTTAGGTTTTATTTAGGGTGTTTTTTTCGTAAGGGCCGTGATGATAAACACTGTATAATACCGCTTGTCAATGTATTTGAGACTAATTAAATAAAAAATGGTAAAAGACATGAATATTATAATTATATAAAATACAAGTAATACATATATACATATATATATATATGCATTTTAATTATATGTCACAATATTATAAACATAATTTTATATAAATCATGTTTCCTTAATTTAAATTTTTATAGCGCACCGGAACATTTTAAACATCTTTATATACATATATATATATATATATATATATATATATATATATATATGTATATATAAATTATAAAATGCAAGGTTAAAACTTTGACTTATTATGAGGTCACATTATACATATAACTTCAAATTATACATAGATATAGATAAACCATACATACTCGTCACTGAGTAAAAATGGCGATCACGCGACTCTGACGCCGCGTCCATTTACCGACTTTGACTATAAATATACCAGATACATACATATGTGCGACACCGGATATGCCTTCGCTTTGTCGTGTGTGTTGGCAGCATGTGGAGAAGATCGGGAGATGCGCTGGGTTTGTATTCCGTTCCTACCTACCGATAACTGTCGGTTCGATTAAGCGTCGTTGCGCAGGTTTCTCGTATCGTATAGAAGCTGCGCCAACATGGCCGACCAGGCCGACGGCACTGACGACGAACAGAATATGGCCCCTGCGCATGCGCTAGCAGCGCATCCCCTCCGCATGCTGCCAACGCACACCAAAGCAAAGGCACATCCGTGTGCTGTCGAGCGTCTAAATCATTAGTTCAAACAAATAATTAATGTAAAATAAATATTCAATAAATGTTGAAAAAATATTTTTTACAATGAATTGCACAATGTATAATTAATAAAAAATAAATATTAAAAAAAACATTTAAAAAATATCATCTGCTATATACTTGGGTATATATATATATATATATAATTTAAAGTTAGATATATGTATAATGTGGCCTCATAATAAGTTAAAGTTTTAACCTTGCATTTTATAATTTTTATCTTTTGTTTTATAATTGGGTGTCAACACTGAAACCCGATTGTCGACACCAAAAGTTAGGTGTCGACACCCAAAGTTTCGGTGTCGACACTCATCTTTGGGTGTCGACACCAAAATTTGGGTGTCACACCAAAAGTTCAGTGTCGACACCGAAACTTTGGGTGTCGACACCCAAATTTGGGTGTCGACACCCAAAGTTGAGTGTCGACACCAAAATTTGGGTGTCGGCACCCAAAGTTGAGTGTCGACACCGAAACTTTGGGTGTCGACACCAAAATTTGGGTGTCGACACCAAAAGTTGAGTGTCGACACCGAAACTTTGGGTGTCGACACCAAAATTTGGGTGTCGACACCAAAAGTTGAGTGTCGACACCAAAACTTTGGGTGTCGACATTCAAATGTCGGTGTTAACACTGAAAATTTAAACGTTGACACCGAAAATGGAGTGTAAACACCCAAAGTTGGGTGTAAACACCAAAATCTTGGGTGTTTTTTTCGTAAGGGTCTTTACAAGTGCAGAAAGAGACAATAGTCGAACATCAATCAAGAAACCCTTAGAGTGATACCAGTGCTGTATATGAAAAATATATAAAAACAAAAAAATAGAGTTAGAGAGGGAACACAAAGGCCCACAATCACACTTGAAATAAAAGCGAAAGCCCAACTTAATCAAATAATGTATTAACCCTTTATAACTCATGTCATCAAAAATAAAAAATATGACAACTATTTTAAATTGATTTACAACAGATAAATTCATGATTTAGAATGTTGATGGAAAACTTTGCCGGTTTGTAATAGTATTGTTACACGGAGTTACAAAGGGTTAAAATGAACACCAAACCCATTGCAATTGAAAATTGCGTAGAAAACAACAAACCAAATCTGCCGGGGTAACATGTGGAGCATTAGATTGCACAAGGACTCTCACCTCTGCATATTGAAGTGAATTTCGTAAGTGGCTCATATTCAAGGTTGTTGTATATTTCGCATTTTAAAAGACCCTGACTTTTCCAGGTTTCCTCGATCTAACATTCATGTTTTACAGATCTTTTACTTTTCCAGATTTGTGGCAATCATGTATCATATTTTTTACACCTTATAATAGTGCTCATAAAAGTAGTCTTTAAATTATGGTTTTGACAGTTGTCAGATCCTACTACCATGAAAATATCACAATCATCAATCAAGTAAACTTTATAATTACAAGCCATCTTGGATACTACACTAATATTAATACTACACTAATTAATACTACACTAATTAATAATAAAGTATACAATCCGAACAATCACTTCTATATAACTAGATACAATGTAATAAAATACAGAAACATATGTATACATGACTATCCAGACAGCATAATGTCTAAAAATTTTAGACATCTTTTACACGTCTTTAAGATATTTGTGCTGTCTGGGTAGTTACTGCTGTACAGAAAATATAAATTAGGAATTAATCTTCAATTGCATTACTCAAAAGTACTTGAATATTATAATCTATTATAAATTATTATTGTTTTTTATATTTGTATTTCAATAAATGTACGGGTAATATATTGCTGTAATTGTCAATTTATTAGTTTTCAATATTTATATTTTCGGGCGAACTGTTTAACCAATGTTGCACATACTGTGGGTTAGGCAGTGGAGACTTACTTATCGAGTCCTTTACATTTGCCATTTTCCTCCAACTCTACCAATTTCTCCAAGTTCACCTTTTTTACATTGTCCAATTTCTGTTCAAATTTGTCTTGCATTTTTTCAACTTTTTCTTCAATTCTTTGCAGACATTCTTGGAGACTGTTGATATAATCCCTCTCTTCTCCAGGTTGATTATTTCGTTTCATTTCTGATTTCAATGCAGCTTTTAGATCTGTATTCTCTTGCAGCAAACGTGTAACTATGTCTCCATCATCTGTGACGCTCGCTGGTGTATTACATGTATTACTTGAATTCAGACTCTTAGATATCAGTAATTTTGCATGGACTGCATCAATAGCATCTTTCTTGGTTTTTTTCTTATTTGTCTGAAAAAAAGTATATCAGTACAGCTAAATTGCCATATGTCAAACATTTGCAAAAATTACACTTACATTCAAATCACGATTGCTGATGATAGTCACATTAGATGGATCTGCTTGTGCTCGCTGTAACACAACATCATTATCACTTGAGTTTGGTTCCGATTCATCTGTACTTAACATGATAGGCCAACTAACTCTCTTTATAAGCATGGCATTCCAATGCCTCTCGAGACTCTGTAAAACAAAAAGTAAAGACTAAATTGAATTTTTCTCGTAAACTGGAAACAAATAATTAAAAAGACCACCGTTGAACAATTTCAGGGACAAAAATAATAGTTGAATGGATTCAACTATATTATGTCCAGCGAGAGAACGACCACGGTCTGCGCATAGGCGGGCAAAGTGGGGATAACGTGGCACGGTACTCAGTATCGTATACGTCATTTTCAGGTTATGGTTTCATGTTAGGCTTGGGAGAATATTACATACCTGCAAGCAAGCCGATTAGAGCATACCACTTGTGCTCTTTTCCGTCCTCGCTGCCATGCGTAGTGTTAATGGTGTAGAATTTTGTTTTATCAAAATCCGTTAAAGACTTTGAATGCTTTTCGTTCACCTTTTCCGAGTTTCACTTTAATTTTATGCACTGGCAGTACTTCTGTTTTATTGCCACTTTTGTACTTCACCAACGCATACCACCTAAAATTGTCCACTACACTCATGGCAAAGATTTAACTAAAAAACAAGATATTTCTTTAGTAGTAGTTCAGACATAACATCACCACATACAAAGTAGATCCGTGAACTGCGCGACTCACGGAAACGCCGCAATGGACGACGAATGCAGCTCCGCGTGCGGTCGCGCGACCTTTCGCCCTTGAAACCGGTGGACTTGGCGGACGTTCACGCACCCTTGACCGATAGATTGGCGTCGTACCACCCGCAGAAGAAGTTCAACTTATTCCACACGCGTCAACAACGATACGCCACAGCACGCGACGGTACGTCACTTAGAGAGTAACGCGACTTACGAACTAACGCGACTTATATTATTTACGACGCGGGACTCAGGACCGCCGACACGACACAATGTAAACGTATAACTGGTGATCGACGACGTCTGACACCTCACACGGGAACCGGCGCGGCGCGGCGGGCGAACAACTGACAACGACCGCGGTGCAAGAACGACGCGCGCAACCTCTCGACCAATGGGCGCGTTCAACAGACCAGGCCGCTCAGTAGCAGTCGAACGTGATTGGCTCTTACTTTTAGAACCAACCAATCAACGCAGAGTGTTGATAAGACGAACTCAACAATTGTGTCTGCTGAACGCGGCCAATCACGACGCGCGTATCGCTTCTGTGAATGTTTTTGATCATGTGTTTTAGTGACCTTAAATATAATAACAGATTTTAAACGAGCTTTTGCTGAAATCGAAAACGCTATGACCTACACTGTGCTTCACTAATTTTAATTGGGAATTATAATATAAAATGGGACGTTATAAACATTTTTTGTACACTAAAGAAAATATCCTTCGCTCAACAACTTGCCGTCGGCGACAACGAGCACGCCAAAGAGTGTCGTTGAAATATTGGAACTCTCACAATCTTAAAATTAGGAGAGAAAAAAGGTTATTAGGGTTGGACGCGGTTCTTCGTGTGTGGAATCACTTTATTCTTCTTGACGTACAATAAACGTTTCGACTCATGAAAATGAGTCGAAACGTTTATTGTACGTCAAGAAGAATAAAGTGATTCCACGCACGAAGAACCGCGTCCGACCCTAATAGCCTTTTTTCTCTCCTAATTTTAATTTTCGAGGGTCATTTTACGATTTTATTGATCTCACAATCTTGATCAGGTATTACTTATTATTTAATCGTGTCGCTAGCTTTTCCTGTTGAAAAGTATTAGGGGCATTCATGCACCAGGTGTACAAAAAACTTGACCTCTCCGATTTTGCTCCTATTTGGCCAACACGTATTTCGTATTATAATATCTCAATATAATTACCCACATAGCAAATAATATTGCAGAAATATTGCAGCAATATTATTTTTCCATTGCAATATTACAATGAAATATAGCAGAAATATTGCAGTAATATTACTGCAATATCTCAGTAATATTAAAATGTCCGCGCAAATGAATATCAGTAATATTACTGATATTCATTTCAGTAATATTACGTAATATTACTGCAATATATCAGTAATATTACTATAATATTTGCGTGATATTTGTATAATATTGCTAGGAATTAAACCATTTTAATAATTTTTATTAAATTTTATTGAATTATTTTTTTTACATACAATATTAAAATTTTTACATACAATATTAAAATAATATTGATATTGTTAACGCAATAATATTATTTGTGTAATATTAGATAATAGAGGAAAGTCCCTTATTATGAGATAGGATCCTAATATGAGATGGCGGGGTTTCTTCATGATGAGATCAACAGATGGGGCCTATATAGAGCCTTTTAGCTTAACATATCTCATATTAGGATCCTGTCTCATAATAGGGGACTTCCTCTATTTATTATTGCTACAAATTAAATTATTTTAATGAATTTTATTAAATTTTATTAAATTGTTATTTTTAATAATAGTATTACATACAATAATAAGAAAATAATATTGATATTATCTTTCTATCTCTTTCTTCTTCAAAACTGCTCCATGCTACTCTGCACTGTATGAATTTCCACTGATAAAGAGTGACGTAACACTATAACATAATATAAAAACTGTAATTATTATTATTTATATCTGATTATACAAGGTGAGTTTTATTTTGTGTGCCAATTACCTTCGCTAATTATCTAAGAAAGTGATTGGTTTATTGGAAAAATGTTTCAGATAAAAGTTGGAGGGTTCATAGAGGAATAATGGATGAATCTTATTAGATTTTGAATCTGGAACCCATGTTGAGCCCAGTAGGGTCCAAGTCAAATTTTTTAAATAAAAACTCCCATTTTTTATTACATCATCTTTTTCTACTAATTAATATAAACAACTTTTGTCTGAAACATTTTTTATCTGCCTTATACTTTTTGAGATATTCAAGAAAAATTTGGTAATTTTTTTAATATTTAGTTTATGATATCTTGATAAATGCTTGTCGGAAGGAAAAATGATACAAGACTTTTTGACTTGATATGGTCTCAAGAATAACTGCTATTGCAATAATATCCCAATTTCTTTAAATATTTGTGTATACATTTCCTTGAAGCTTTCATGTGTACACAATTATTTAAAGAAATTAGAATACTATTGCAACAGTATATTCTTGAAACCAAATCAAGTCAAAAAGTCCTGTACCACTTTTCATTCCGACAAACATTTATTGAGATATTGTAAGCTAAATATTGAAAAAAATCCCAAGTTTTCCTTGAATATCTCAAAAAGTATAAGGCAAATAAAAAAATGTTTCAGACAAAAGTTGTTCATATTAATTAGTAGAAAAAGATGATACAATAAAAAAGGGGTTTCTATTTAAATAATTTGATTTGGATCCTATTAGGCTTCACACAAGTACCGGACTCAAAATCTAATAAAATTGTCTATTGGTCCTCCTTGAACCCTCCAACTTTTATCTGAAACATTTTTCCAATAAATCAATACTTTCTGAGATAATTATAGCGGAGATGATTGGCACACGAAATAAATCACCCTGTTTATTTCATACATAATTACATATTCAAACATAAGAGTACGGGGTTAAGTATGACGTGTTCCGATATTGACTGTCTATACTGAAAATCTATGGTTAATGTTATACATACACTTTAGATTTTCAGTACTGGATATTAAAATATTAGAACGCAGTTTATACCAAGTTTAAATTTTTCTTACTTATGTATCTAATAAATAAAGCTGTCGCTCAGAAGAGTTTGATAGAAATCAAACTGCTTGGTGCTGCTCTGCGTGAACTTCCACTGATGGAAAGCAACGTAACACTGCAACATAATACAAAAACAGTAATTATTATTTACATCTAATTATATATTTTAAACATAAAAGTAGGTTAAGTATGAATCTGTATTCCGATATTCACTATCTATGTATACTGAAAATCTGTAGTTAATGTTACACGTATACTTTGGATTTTCAGTATTGACGATTAATATTGTAAAGCATGATTTATATCAGATTTAACATTTTCTTACTTACGTATCTAATAAATAAATCGTTTGCTCTTCTATCAAACTACTTGGTGCTGCTCTGGACTGCATGAACATTCACTGATGGAAAGCAATACTGTAACATATAGCATAAGAACAATAATTATTATAAAATCACGTAAATGGTTAAATAATCATGGTTAAATTACTTAATTGATGATTAAACTGCTTTTTAGGAGATTTGGGATCGGCATATTTCTATCACGTATCTCCAACTGAGGGCTCCAGTTGGATTAAACTGTTAAAAATTTTGAGGTTAAGTTAGCATCAAGATTTAAGTATGAAGCCGTTAATAAATAATTTCATTAGAGACTCGTTCAATAAGGTTACAAAGGCAAATATATGTATTTTAAGATGGTCATTGTAATGATTTTTATGATATTAACGTGGTTTTTGCAGACCATGCCACATTATCTCTATTTTTGAATTTAACGACAAATCGCCAAATATACATGTACAATGTACATATTAGTAACAATTATACAAAAATACTTTTAAAAATATTTGTGTGAACAATATTTATTAAATAAAGAAAAATTACCTGAAATTAAAACGATTGTTTCTGTGCGGTGTCGTACTACGTGATTGCGTGGTCCCACGGAGCCTTGCAGGAGACAGCGAGAGAAGACCGGCAATGGTGGGGGTCGGTGCTGCGACCAAGTGCATGGCCACACACACTAGCGTTCTTCCCTCCACTTAAGCCCAGTCTACATAGGTTGCAGTTTACAAAACGCAAGACACACGCATAGTCTACATGTCAATCTAACCTCTCTGTGTATAGAGGTTAGACTGACATGTGGACTGTGCGTGTGTCTTGCGTTTTGCGAACTGCGGCCTATGTAGACCGGGCTTTATGGCTTCTGCACATAGGACGCGGAAACGCTTGCCGCGCGGCAGCGTCCTGTGTGCAGAAGCCATTACGCACACAGAAACGTTCTGTTTATCCGTGTGACAAACTCGTAATTTGAAAAGTTTAATATTAATTATATAAGAAATATAAATTTTAAATTTTATCCATTTATTTTATTTTACTTGCTGGCTCTTAATTAAAAATTAATTGTATATATAATTACCTTTTATTATTACAAAACAAATAACAAGTTATAAAATACCACTTATAAAATGTGTCTTAATCACTTTTATTCTCTGAAAGTACAAGTCAGTCTCTTTTGATTCCATCACATTTTTTGATTCAGATTTCTCTTTCTTTTAGTAAAAAATTCTTTAACTGGTATATATTATCTGTGCAATACGTATGATTGTGTGATATCTTAATAACGTCTTAATGACGTTAATAAGATGTCATTAAAATGTCATTTGACATTATTTTGCTACTTAAAGTATTATATTTCAACAATATATTGCAGCAATATTACTGTAATATTTCAATATTATTTAAAAACCTGTAATACATCAGTAATATTTCTGAAATATTTCATTGTAATACGTAATATTTCTACTATATTGCAATATTACTGCAATATTTCTGTAATATTACGTGCTATGTGGGTAATAATAAGTTCTTACTAATCTGAAAAGTGATGGTTTGGTAGTGACCCAAGTAAAATAATTTAAATCGACAAATTTTTTGTGTGCGATGTATAATTTTTTGTTCTGCAGTGGAATTGTTATTTCGTTTTAGAGTACAATATTATCTGCAAGAACATTAACACCACAGAATAATGTTGAGAGGACTGGTGCAGTATTACAAGACAATTTTATGTCTGTCAATAGAATTACTAATGACCCACGTACGTCATGTTCTTGGCAGGTATGCAGTAATTTATTGGAATTATTCTAAATATTACATTTTAGTAGAATAAGAATGCCCATTTTCTTAATGGCTGCTTTGTTTTCATCTTGCATTTCATTCTTCTTTGTAGAGCAACTGTAATGAAATACATGAAGTCACTAATGTGATAGAATCAACTGAATATGACACGGATTCATCACCAAACAATTTAGAGTTTGCCTCATTATCAGAAAGAGACTCAAAGTCTAGGTCATCATCAGAGGAAGCATCAGAAAGAGATTCAAAATCTACGTCATCATCAGAGGAAGCATCAGAAAGAGACTCAAAGTCTACGTCATCATCAGAGGAAGACTTCTTGGCCAATAATACCTCATCAGATCCTGTTGATCACAGCAGTGAGACAAAGAATAAGGAACTGTCTAAGAGATTGTGTGATTGTACAAACACTACAGCTGGTGATCTTGTTTTCATGTGCCTTGTGTTAGGAGTGAGACATAATTTAACATGGGAAGCACAGCTTGACATTCTGCGAATGGTCAACTCAATTTACGACAAGAAAGATATTCCACAAACAAAGTACAAGTACTTTCAATACATAGAGAAGGAAAAGGAGAACATATCTTATCACATCTATTGTCCAATATGTGAAGTGTACTTAGGGAATAAGAATTGTTTGCTAGAATTTATGCATTGTTCTTATTGTGGTATTGATGTTGTGTTTCAAAGCCGTTAAACTTTTTCCTGTCCATATCGCTAGAATCTCAGTTGCAAAAATTAGTAAATGATCCACGTATAGCATCCTCATTGCTAAGTCACAGATTTAATCGCAAGAAGGAGCGCCCTGATGCTTTTGAGGATATATATGATGGGGAGCAGTACAAAAAGCACTGTGGTCCTGGAGGAATACTCTCATCTCCTTTTAATTTTTCATTTTTTTTTGTACGGATGGCGTAGCAACTGGGAAGTCGACTAATAAATCATTGTGGTCTATTTATGTAACTATCAATGAACTCCCATTTAAAGATCGCAGCAGGTATATGCTTCTTCCTGGGCTATATGTTGGACCTAAGGATCCGAATCAAATGGTTTTCTTGCAACCCTTTGTTGAAGAAGCAAATAAACTCTCCTCTGAGGGTTTTTCTTGGATTCACGAGGGAAAAGAAGTTGTCAGTAAGGTCATCCCTTTATGTGCTGTAACTGATTCTGTTGCACGGTGGCAACTTCTCAACATGCAGTCTTTCCATGGATTTTATGGCTGCACATTCTGTTACCAGAAGCAAGAAAAAACAGGCCCAAGATCGAGGTGCTTTAATGTCCTCTCTGAGAGAGCAGATGAAAGAACGGCAGAATCCACTTATCAGGATGCAAGGAGAGCTTATGTAAGGAAAGATGAACCAAGTACAGATAAGCGGCATTACAAGGGTGTCAAGGGCCCATCTATTTTGATGAATCTACTCTATTTTGATTTGATTTTGGGTTTTGTCGTTGATTACATGCATGCCATCCTCTTGGGTGTGATAAAATGTCATATGGAATACCTGTTTGAGTCTACTAAAAAGAAATGTTGGATAAATATGACAAATAATATTGCTTTAAAAAATTTGACGGACACAATAGATAGCCGCCTTTTCAGCATACAACCTCCAACAGGAATAACTAGAAGTCCTCGTTCAATCGAACACTGTTGCAAGTGGAAAGCTTCAGAATGGAGATCGTGGCTTTTGTTTTATTGCATACCATGCTTGCAAGGCCTGCTTAAAGACAAATACTTGACTCATCTCGCTATGCTCTCCCAAGCAACTAATATTCTTCTTCAACATTCTGTATCTTGTGCAGAAATTGAAGAGGCACACAACCTGTTTCTTCAGTACTGCTATTACTTTCAAAAATATTTTGAACCTAAACACACAATCTACAACCTTCATCTTCTTACTCATGTGTGCAAATGTGTCATAAACTGGGGTCCCTTGTGGACATACAATGCATTTTGCTATGAAGGGCAAAATAGACATTTATTACAACTGTATCAGAGTCCGTTTTAGGTTACTTCACAGATTGCTCGTAAGTTTCTTATGTTCAATTCACTATCTACCCTATGTGAGGAGCTTGTGTCATCTGAAAGCACCACTGATTTTTCAGAAATGGTTTTAGATAAGAGGCTTAGGTATTTTGTGCGTTCTGATGGAGCACTTCTCTTAGGGCAGGAACAGCGTAATGTTTTGATTTTGCCTGAAAAAAGCAGTGCTTTGTCCATTTTGGAAATTTTAACGTCAAGAATTTTACCTTTTTTAATAGGTTATTGTACAATGGTATGAGATATACTTCCTCCCAATATGTTGATAAGAAGAAGAACAATGATTCTTATGTTAAGAGATGGGACGGTTGTAAAGATAATATACATTGCCATGTCACCATTGAAAGAAATTTTACTTCTTGTACAAACGGTTAAATGTTCCAGACGTTTATTAGTTCAAAACGATTACGTGGCTCTGAGACACGTCCTTAAAATTAAAAAAAATTGACAAAATGCTGTGCATTAAACTGTCTCTCATCAAAAAACCTCTGTATTGTGATGAATTTACCCTGTAATACCTATGTATGTGGACTGCCTTTTGGTTGCCATCGAGATTGATAATCTAAATCTTTTAAACTGATTGGTTTGTAATGTGGAATTTTTCATATTTTTTATTACTCATAAATAAATTTAAATAAATTCATATATTCTTAAATAAATTCATAAATGATTTAATGGACTCTTTATGGTGACGTGCAGAATAAGATATTAAGCATTTTTACATTTATATTTTATTATGCAAATAAAGTGTTATTTAACTTTGAGACAAGTAGACCTTTTTCTTTTACCTTGACCCCCATGTGAGTGAAGATTAGGAAAAAGCTTATTAGATGAAATTGAAAGAGGATATCATCATAAATAAAGAGTTCAAGCCGCACTGACATAAGCACTGACGCAATTTCAAACCGTGAATGAACGCAAGGGGGTTATCTACAGCGTTAATAGAACGTTCATAAACTTTTTTCATGAGAGTGTTTCTTGGGCGTTCCTAAGCCATTTACGTAAACGCCCTCCAATTTGCCGCATTAGAAGAACGTTTGCTGAACGGAGAGAAAACACTTGTGTTACGGAGTCAGGAAAAGCGTTTTTTGGACGTCTCCAAGCCGTTTGCGTTAACGCCTTACAAAACGTTCACTGCGCCTTTACAATTCGCCACATCGGAAGAGCGTTTGCTGAACGGAATGAAAACGCTTGTCTTACGGCGTTGGGAAAAGCGTTTGCTAAACGTTTGAAAAGTCTGACAACAAACTCTCTGCACGCAGCGTTTACTGAGCGTTCTCTGAAAAGCGTTGCCTCAGCATTCCAGACCTTTAATGAAACGTTATATACAGCGTTTTATAAGCGTTCTGGAAGCGTTCAAAACCCAACGGCGTTGTGTAAGCGTTCTTATAAAGTTTGAAAGCGTATAAACTCTCAAAAACCCTCATTGAACGGTTGCTAACGCTTTATAAAGCTTCTTAATTTTCGCCAGGAATCAAGAGACATGGTAGTGTCTCGCGCCAAGTACACGCGGAGCGAGACCGACCGTGACTCTTTTACGCGACGCGACGGGTTGCGAGTACTCGAGATGTTGAGATCTTGAATTGAGATGTTGAGAATTGAAACAAATTTTTTTTTTGGATCGGAAATTTTCTCAAAAATACAATGGCGTTGATAGATTTATTACATTATTTGTTTAAACAAAGATACATTTGAAAATTTAAACAATTCTCAAAAAATTTTCATAAAAATTCATGTTTTCTTTTAAATTGCATAACTTTATGAAAAAAAAAGATATCGACATTTTATAAGTCGCGTTTGAAAGCTAAAAAAGTTGTTCTTTGAAATGGCTGAATTCGTTTTTTGAATCCATTCCAAAAAGTATATTTTTTTTAACTATGAAAATACTCGTTTTTTTGCGATAGCGATATAACGTTACTTGCTTGATTTATCGTAATAACGCAAAAAAAAATATCTTAAAGTAAAAATAGTTTTTTTGGATGTTGTTGATTAGTATAATATAAATAAATAACAAAAATTGATTATTACAACTTTTCGAGAAATAACATGCATGCACGGATACGTTATGCTGGTATGCTACAGAGCATCATTTTGAAGTTAGAATGCACAAAAGTATATTAAAAATAGTAAATTATACATACCAGAATACTCTACTGCAGCAAATACTCGAAAAACACAAATTTTTTTTTATGAAAAACACGGATTTTGTAACGTTCCGTACGGACTGGGTGTAGACTACCCGAGTTCAATTTTCAAAATCGTATAACTTGAGCACCAAGCGTAGACTGACGCTGCCCCTTGGCGCTCACATAGTAGCTACCTCAAAGATTCCCCCCCCCCCCCCGGTACAGGACCCCCACCATTCACTTCCTTTGAAATGGCGCTACTTTCAAAATTCGCTCGGGTTACGCTAACCCAGTCCGTACCCTGAGGGTTAAGATACTTTCTCCTACGTCGACCGTCTCTCATGCCATGCCATCATTTCATTGGCTGAAATCGCCGCGTCCTTTTCACTTTTTCGACACTGGCGGCGCTTTCGCGCAGTGCAGATATAGTGCGTTCATACGTGTGTGCTGTACTGCGCGCAGTGCAGATAGTGCGTTCAGCGCGCTGTCACGTCACAGTCAGTTCACTTAACCTATATCGTCGAGAGAACGGTAGTGTCGTCGGGGCGAGACCGACCGTGATGTGACTCTTTACGCGATGCGACGATTAATTCAAGGTAATTATTTTATATTATATTATATTATTATGTAATTATAATCATCATCACAAGTTTCCTCTTCCTAAGGGTCCACTACGTCTTGAAATTAGTGATAAGCATCTGCGTGGTAGCCTTTTACGCGTGGAACGCTTGGGTGAACCGATTTATTATATTTTAGGTGTTATATCCGTATTTCTTTCAAGAAATATTTTTCTTGTTACAATAAAAAGAAGAATATGAAAATATGAAAAATACAACATTTTCTCAAAATATTTGGCTACATTTACAGAATTGTTTATTAATAATAAATGACAGTATGAAACGTATGCCTTTTAGTCGAGCGACGCATGGAATCCTCACATCCCTTATGGAAAAATACACTCAACTTTTGGTGTTAACCGTTAAAAAAACACCATAGAAAAACCCTTAAAGTTGGGTGTGATTTCGGACCGCCAATTGAAGGTTAACCATCATTTGAAGGTTAATCTTCAATTGGCGGTTCGAAATCACACCCAACTTTAAGGGTTTTTCTTTGGATGATGGTTAACCTTCAAGTGATAGTTAACCTTCAATTAATGGTTAATCCTTAAAAATGACGGTATAAAATATAAACCCTCAAATAAAAGCAACAAATATGGCGTCCCAATGAGAATCTCTTAAGGACTCCGCTCGTTGAACCGGACTCCTCGCCTCGATCCTCCCTCTCGGACGCTAGCTGCCGCAGCTCTCCCTGGTCAAGACCAAGATTAGTATTGGCTCCTGCCTCTGTGCCGAGGACAATGTGGTATCCTAGCTCTCCCTGGTCATCTGACTCTCGTTCGGTTGGTCTCCAGAACACGCACCGCAACGATCAATCCGTCAAAAAAGAGGTAACGGACTCGACACGTTCGAAGAAACGCAAGCAAGTGCGGCTATGACACCTAACGAGTGAGGAAAGAGGCGGGGGCTCTTTGAGAGTGGTGACTCGCGCGTCGCGCCATCTAATTTGAAACGATCGGGCGTTGTAAAACGCGAAAAAAAATTCGAGCGCAATATCTGAACAAGTTATTTAATTTTTAATAAGTTTAATTATTAATATTTATTTTCATAATTGAACTTATTTTTTATTTTGATAAATGTAAATACAAATATCTTATTGTATAAATATTTAATATTAATAATTTAATTAGTTGCTTAATTTAACTTCTTGTTTAATAAATTAGCGGATGTAGTACTGAAAATGTACCTATTATATAATATTTTAGTTTTCAAAATTGTCAAATTACAAACAGAAATTTTGTTGTGACTTTTACAGTTATAAAGTAACTATTTAATGGAAATGGAAGCCTAAAAAAATTAATATTGTAACGCAATTATTATAATGCTCAATCATAAAATATTTACATTATCCATGTCTGCTAATACAATATAATATTTTATTTTATATTTTTATTTATTTTTATTGGGCTCAATACAGGCCCTGGGTCCAAAATCCAATGAGATCGTCTATTGGCCCCCCTCAAACCTTTCAACTTTTATCTGAAACACTTTTCCAATAAACCAAGCCGTCAATTGACACTTAACAAAGATTAACACAATAACATTTAAACGACACCCAACGATAAAGGGATCATGGCGACACTGATTAAATCGACATAGAACATTAAAGGTTAACACCCTGTTAACACCGAACCAACATCCAACGATGAGGATCAATCTCCAACCTACACTAAACATTGAGGCTTAATCCCCAACCTACACTTATCATTGAGAATAAACTCTCAATATACACTCATCATTGAGGATTAAACCCACAACTTACCTAAACCTTAATGGTCAACACTCAATCTACACCTAAATTTAAGTGTTGACACTTAACTTTGATGACAAACACTAAACTTACGCCCAAATTTGAGTGTTAACTTAGTGTTAACACTCAAATTGGGTGTCAACCATCAAAGTTGAGTGTACTTTTTTCATAAGGGATGGAACCGAGACTGGCGCATATATTGACAGTGTTGTTTCTCACGTTCTCCTTGCATCTCATCGATCGTCAGGTAAGCCCCGAAATCGCAATTCGTGCGAAATGTTCTCTCGACGTTGTTCGTCAACGAGTTAATTTTTACGAACGTTTATTTAGGCAGAATACTTGAGCAGGCTGGATTATCAATGGAAACGTCAGCTAACGAAGGAACAGGATGAAGCGTTTCATACGAGGAATGCCAATAAGCTTTTACTTCGTAATATCCTGCCGGAACACGTCGGTGCGTTGGTCCCCGCAAATATCTTACGGGGCTCTTACAATTTTTTGATATACTGATTAGAAATAACGATAACGTTCAGTAATCGAGATGATTATTGTCTGAGATTGATTGCGTGACTGGTTGTGCTTTTAGCGGAGTTTTATTTGAACATGAACCGTGAAACCGCCTTCGGCAGCTCAGGCTGCTTCATGCGTGCCTGACGTTGCATCCAGACCAACAGCGATGTCAAGGAGGCCGAGCCAAGCGGTGGAGACCAGAGAGGCGACGCCGGGACGAGAAATTCTGAAAAACTAAAGCAGAATTAAAAAGTATACCATCTAATATAAGAACATCTACATCCGATACCTGAAGGGGGACTCGCAGAAACACGAGTCTCGACGCGACAACAATTTCCATCGACGGTAGTGACGACACGCCACCGGACGTAGACCAGCTGATCGCTAGTAGCCAGCTAATGATGCAGCCAGCATGAGGAGATCCAGCCGGATAGCCAAAGACAGGGCTAAATAACCTGAAAGGGAGTAAAAAGACATGTTAGTATTAAGATATTAATATGAGTAAATACTTACCCGAGTGTGACATCTAGTATTTTGATAATAATACATATTTTATTAAACTCTTTTGATATTGATATATATAGATATATAATCAGATTGCGGTAGATAGTAAGAATATAGTTTTAATGACACGTGACAGAGTTCACTTTTGATTAATTTATAAGGCATATTCACGAAAGAGATAATCTTGTGAAGTTATCGTTTTATTATTATTATTTTATTTTGAGTTATGACAGAGCTTAGAGGCACGTTCATACGACAGGATCGTATTTCAATGCAATATTGTGAAAAGTCACTAAATAACTGAAAAAACATAATATCAAGTTAAGATTAACTTACCAAAGATCCTAAGACGCCTATTAAGCATGTATGATGAGTTTTTGTACTTAATTTCCGATTATTTGCATTTCGGAGCAAAGTTCTTTATTTTGAGTTATTATGCGTAATAAACGTTATATTCATGTTCCTGGAGACCAGTGGAACCCACCTGTATGGTCAGTTCATTAAAAATCGAATTAATTAATTTCGACACCTGTTGATACCTAAAATGGAAGCAATGGTCCGATCGCGATGCAAAGCGATTAATCGTTTCGTAGGAGCATAGAGAACCAGAATATAACGTTAAACTGAGGAAAATATCATTATTTTAAGTTTTTACTCCGAAAGGGTAACTTTTGTATTTATCAAGCGATATTGTTTTTATGGATATATTTTGTTCAGAGAGACCTCAGGAACCGACCCATGTAATAAAATATCGATATATTGCGATATTATAGAATTTCACCTGAACAGGTGCACTTTTTAATTAAGCGTCTGATTGACTCGAGAAGGGTATTGAAATGTTCCTGGTGACTCATAGAAGCTGTCTATGTAGTTTATTTCACGAATTTCCACGTATTTCGATTTGTTAATTAACGAGATGAGTTTTTTAATTAAGCATAATTATGATGTTTTGACAGTTAGAAATGGATTACTAATGATCCCTAGAGGCGACCCATATGGTTTGTTCGATGAATTTTGCGATAATTCAAATTGTTAATTAAGAAGGTGAGATTTGTAATTAGGGCGAATTATGATGATTCGACGTTATGAGCGTGATCCTAGAGACACCTGGAAAGAGAATCTGACGTTACTTTTACAAATTTCACAATAATTTAGATTTTTACTCCGAAAAGTCAAAACTTATAGTTATTAACTTTTTATGTTTTTTATGATTGAATATCATTAAGAGAGGTATTCTGAAGATGCCTGGAAAGAGAAAAACTTTAATTTTCTCAAAAATACGAATTTTCACCTGTCATGGTAAAATTGTTAATTAAACAACTTTAATGAGTTTTTATGGATAGATTCACAGTCTAAGGGACCTAAGAAGCCCAGAAATAACCTTTGTTTATGAAATATCGAATTATTTAAACAATTCACTAATTAATGTGAAAACTCGTATTTTCGAAAGTAATTTGATAGATTTGTGCAAAAGAGGTTCCTAACAACGCGTTGGAACGATAATAATTTTATTTGAAGCGTTTACTGCCATTTTCATCTAAAGGATGAAATTATTAATTAAGAATGTTTATACTTACCTGTTGAATCCTGTGACGTCCCACGATGAATGCCAAATACCTGAAAATAAAGAGAAAGTATTATTAAAGTAGAAAACATAGATTACGGTAATCTGTGATAATTAATAATAAAGAAAATGCATTTAAGGGAAGGAATGTAAAGGATTCAACAGACATATATTTTTTCATAGATTTTATTTAACGGAAAGTTAGTTTAAATATTTCATGTAGTTGCGTGTCTTCGTAGAATTAATTAAATCGTAGAGTCGGCATGAATCAAAGTTGATGTTTTTGTAATTTGATACCCTTGAAGTTTTTATTTCAAGCGGATAACCGTTGTGCGCGTTCAGACAAGTCAGCTACATGATAGAGTGAGAAAGCAAATCCGAGCTGCGAAAACAGTTCTGATTGGTCAGTGCCACCCTGGT
Organism: Temnothorax ravouxi; assembly: GCA_030770255.1. NCBI lineage: Eukaryota > Metazoa > Arthropoda > Insecta > Hymenoptera > Formicidae > Temnothorax > Temnothorax ravouxi. The sequence goes on from JASTWP010002380.1 coordinate 31,640, forward strand.
AGGAGATGTAAGTTCGCACCAGGGTATATAAGCAGCCTCTCGGCGAGGGCCGAGGTTCTTTCCCATAAGATCGTTAGAGACGTGCGTATCGTAGCGTTCTTTCACATAATCGATCTTAAACTCTGCGTATTTCCGTTTTCGCAATAAGATTCTCAGGGAAAGAGAAGTTTCGCGTTATTTTAACGTTTACGTTTAACGTAAAATATTGCGTGCGTGAATTTGCGTAGGGGAAAGTCCCCGATCGACGTTCGAGAATTGTCAGAGTTGGTTAAATTACCTTTTCGTTGTACTCTGTGCAAACCGAGAATACATTTGTTATTGTTAATACAAAACAAACATTCAATTATTCAATACTTCCTATCCATTATCCATAACGCGGCGCGAGTGATACTAACGGCATTGAAATACATTGTCCGACACGAGCCAAGCTGCAATATAATTAATAAACGAAGGAAGGAAGGAAGGAAGACAGTCTCATTTCACGGTGATACTGAGACACTTAGCGTTCTGTGTGATCGCTGGAAAACACAGTGGCAACCATAAATAATCATATTAACGTAAGTCCTACACATCCTGAATCGAGTGTTCGGTCACAACCGAACCGAGGAGAACGAGCCTTATCACGAGGCTCACAACAACGTCGCCGTGATGTTTGCCTCTCTGACAGAACTGTCGATCGTCGAGAGTAACATCCTTAGTGATTTGAACGAGATCATTTGTGAATTCGACAAGTTATTCTTCGATCCTTGCTTCATGTGTCGCATAGAGAAGATAAAGGTCGCCGGTGAGATTTTCATGAATAATCATCAATGAATTAACAACATGAATAAAAACTGGATTCTAGATAACAATTTGAATTCGTCTATTATCGTATTTATTTAGGTACAACATATATGGCGGCTTGCGGACTGGAAGCGAATCGACGCGACTCAATGCACAGCACTGAAAGCGACGAGAGTTGCAGCGACAATGTGGTCAAGGTGATGGTGCAATTTGCCGTACAAATGATGTCCGTGCTCGGTAGAATGAACGCGAGGTCGTTCACCTGTGAAATTGTTCTCGCTTTATACAAGTGGCTCGAGTGGAAACGCGATTCTCTCTCTTTCTTTAGGATACGCTTCTCGCGCTGAGACCGAAGAAACACCGATAAAGCCGCGAAGAAAATTTACCGTAAAACGTAGAATGAAAAAGACGATACAAAAAAAGAATGGAAAGCGCGTGATGTTCCTTTTCTATAAATTAATTCATTTGATCTATAAACAAATCTTTCGAGTTTATACTTATTTTGATTACAAAGTAATCCTCTCGCATTTGTGTAGACCGCCTCGATTACATAAAATCTGATTTCGGTATGGAAATAGATAAGATAATACGATCGATCTCGCTTCTATTAAGAGTGCAATTTTTTCTCGGGATCTACTTCTCCCTCGTGATAAAACTAAATCGAGAAAGAAAACTCTTCAGAAGAAAAGTGTGTAATCTAGGCCACGCTACAATAAGATCGCAATTAATATCGGATATATATTAAACAGATCTGCGCATTTTAATCGCTCCTACAGTCAGAAGAGTTAGCGAGTTAACATAAGTATTACTCAGAACATAATTTATTCACATATATTTCCTCACTGTGACAGAACTACAAAAAAAAAAGAATGGGAAGCGCGTGGTGTTCCTTTTCTATAAATCAATTCATTTGATCTATAAACGAAGCTTTCGAGCTTATACTTCTTTCGATTACAAAGTAATCCTCTCGCATTTGTGTAGACTGCCTCGATTACATAAAATCTGATTTTGGTATGGAAATAGATAAGATAATAAGATCAATCTCACTTGTATTAAGAGTGCAATTTCTTCTCGGAATCTACTTCCCCCTCGTGATAAAACTAAAAATTAAAAAATAAAACTTGGACCGAACCGCACGGATACAAAAAGGGAAAAAAACGTACTAGTCTCGATACGAGCAGTTCTCCAATCTGAAATAGAAAAATTGTGTGTCACAATAAGTTTTTAAATTTAGATCCATGAAAATATTTATTCAGATAGTACCAATGGTTTATTTACTTAATAAAGTCACATATTTATTTAGAATTAGATAGCTTTACTTAAATCTAAATAAATATGTGATTATATTAAGTAAATAAGCCATTTGTACTATCTAAATAAATATTTTCTTGGATCTAAATATTCTTTTTTCAGTGTATACCAAATCTTGTATAAATATACCTTGTGTATATGCTGCCTACTTAATTTCCTTGACTTCTTCCTCTGCCTCTTCCTCTTCCTCCATCTCCTCTTCCTCTTCCTCTTCCTCTGCCATAATAGTGGCTGCTGTATGTGTCGCTCATGTGGAACAAAAACTGGAAGAATGTTTTTGCCTTACGATGTTTGCCAGCTTTCGTGCCCCTTCCTCTTCGTGCTATAATAAAAAAGTAAGTCATTAATATTTATAAATATAAATATAAACAATTATATATGTGCAAATCAATATGTATAATTTACCTAAATCAGCGAGGCCGGCAGCAGCGGCGGTACGCGAAGGGCCGGCAGCAGCGACAATATTCGAAGGGCCGGCAACAGCGGCGATACTCGAAGGGCCGGCAGAAACAGAGGTTTTCGAAGGACCAGCAGCGGTGGGGTTACTCGAAAAACCGGCAGCAGTGGGGATATTCGAAGGACGGGTAATAATAAAGATACCAGAAGGATTGGCTGCAGCACTCGAAGGGCCGGCAGCAACAGGGATACTAGAATTGGCTACAGCGGCAGCACTCAAAGGGCCGGCAGTAGCAGGGATACTAAGATTGTCTGCAGCGGCAGCACTCGAAGGACCAGCAGCAGCGGCGGATCTCGAAGAGCCGACAGCAGCAGCAGTACTCGAACAGCCGGCAGCAGTAGCGGTACGCAAAGGACCGACAACATTGGAAGAATCCTGAGGAACGGAAAAATCAGAGGAATCCTTGAATAGGAGCTCCAGCTCCAAGTCTTCCATTTTAATCTAAAATATTTTTAATATATTAAAATTAAAAATAAACATGTTATAAATATGCATTTTTATAGTTACGTCATTTTCAGCTTCGCAAGACTGAATTTTGTTTTGCTCAGAAGTCATTTTCTGCGCGACGAGCGACGACGAGCATGCGAACAACGATGCCAAGAGCAACGATGACTGACACGAAACATCTGAAAACGAGACGTTTGTCGTAAAGACGAGACGTTCGTCATGGACGTAATACATGCACTAAAAAAATCTCAGGTTCAGGTGAGAAGGCATTAATGACCGCGTGGTACATACAACAGTCTTTGACGACTTAAAGCCTTTGTACAAGACTCTCGTATATAACGTAACATAACGTAACGTGCAATGTCAATAACCGATACGTTTCTTGTGCGTTAAGGGGGTATGCCACCTTTGTGGGTCGAAAAAATTCAATTTTTTTTTGCTTAAATGATACTTTGATATGTATAGAATATAATTCCATTCATATTAAGTCAGTCTGGAATTCTTTTCATGTTGAAAATAGCCATGTTTGTGCGTAACTTCATAGCGCGCAGAGAGCCTCGGAGCGCTATCCGAGTGTTCTTCCTTTCTACTTTATTTGTCGAGTATTTGAAGCTTCCTGATAGTTCAGAACAGTATAGTAGATGTCACTTTCAACAGTATATACCTTTCATGTAATATTTTATTTCATGCAAGAATATTTACTGCAAAGACGTGCGAGCAGTTTTGGTCCACCGGTTTCGGCGTGTGGCATTGAATTAAAACGTCGTAAAATTTTTGTAATAATGACGGGAAAAAGAACATTCATAGATAAGAAAGGAAGTAGAAAAAGTACACGTGCATCTCGAAGTTCGATATCGAGAAGGCAGCCGAGAAATCGGTATTCTGCAGAAGGTGAAACTGAATCTGTGAGTGCATCGGCGAAAAAACTGAAAACGAGTGCAAACGATTACGAGATACACGTAGACAATACTTTCGGATATCGTTTAATTAATTTTGTTACCGTTTTTACAACAATTTCGCAATTAGTTGTGTGCAAAACATGTGGCTCGAATATCAAGTTTCAAGAAAGCAGTTGTCGCGGTCTAGGTTTCAAAATTGCTGTAATTTGTGAAAAGTGCGAGCCACAATATGTCAACACTAGTCCACTTATAAACAATCACGCATACGAGATAAATCGCAGAATGGTATTTTCAATGAGATTACTCGGAATAGGAATCAACGGAATTAAAAAATTTTGTGCATTTATGTGTTTGCCCATGCCAGTGTATCAATCTTTTTACGACAAAATAATTGAAAACATTCGTGTGGCCACTAATGCTGTACGTGATATTTCAATGAAACGAGCAGCTACAAAAGAAAAGGAGATGTCATTGGAAAGAGGACAGACAAGCGGAATAACGGTTTCTGGTGACGGGACGTGGAGAAAGAGGGGATTTTCGTCTTTGTTCGGCGTCGTCTCACTAATAGGGTGGTGCACGGGAAAAGTTGTCGACGTTGAAGTGAAATCGAAATTCTGTAAGGCCTGCAGTTTTTGGAAAGGAAAAGAAGAAACAAGCGAATATAAAGAATGGGCTGAAAATCATGAAGCAGTATGCGAAAGAAATCACGAAGGTTCATCAGGAAAGATGGAAGTGGATGCAGTCGTAGAAATGTTTCAGCGTTCAGAAAAATTGCACGATTTAAAATACTCTCATTACATCGGAGACGGGGACAGCAAAACATATAAAGGCATTGTTGATTCGAAACCTTACAATGATTTGAATGTTTGTAAGAAAGAATGCATAGACCATGTTCAAAAACGTATGGGCACGAGATTGCGCAATTTGAAAAAAAATGTACGTGGTCTTGGAGGCCGAGGAAAACTAACAAGCAAACTGATTGACGAATTAACAATATACTACGGTTTAGCTATTCGCAGAAATACTAATTCCATCGAAGATATGAAGCGCGAAATATGGGCGACTTTATGTCACAAGATTTCCACGGATAGCGCACCGCAACACGACCGTTGCCCAGTCGGAGAAACTTCTTGGTGTTCTTGGCAGCAGGCGAAAGCGCACAACAAATTGCATGAATACCAACACAAAGAAACTTTGAAAGATGAAATTTTTACAGCTGTGAAGCCTATTTATGAAGAACTCAGTCGTGACGAGTTACTGTCCCGCTGTCTTGGCGGGTTTACACAAAACAGCAATGAAAGCTTCAATGCTGTGCTGTGGTCAATAGCGCCGAAAGCGGTCCACAGTAGCAAAGCAATCGTCGATATTGCCGCCAATATTGCAGTTTGTAATTTCAATGACGGTTTGCGGAGCATTATGGAAATTATGCAAGTTTTAAACCTGACTATTGGAAATACTTGCTACAATTTCTGCATTGAAGCCGACGAACGCCGGATCTGCGCAACTGAGCGCGCCATGACTGAGGAAGCAAAAGAAGCTCGCAGACAACAAATTTCAAATAGAAAGGCCATAAATGACAAGGATGTTAATCTGGAAGGACAACTGTATGGTGCAGGCATTGCCGATTAAAGGTGAGAAGCTAATAATTACAAGTTTTCTCGTTGCAAAACTTTAAACGCGATTTCTGAAAAATGCTATTTTTCAAACTGGTGTACATCATAACTCCCACAATTTTAATCGGATTGACATGAACCAAATTTTTTTCTACTCTAAATGAACTTCTTTATGGAGGTACATAGCCGTTTTTAAATTGGATTGTTAGTTTTTTTTTTGGGAACCAATTTTATACACAATTTTTAAGTGTAAATTTGGACACTTTTGTTCAAATTAGTGTCAATTTCGCAAAAATCAGTATTTTTCAAAAATCCTACGTACCTCCCTAGCCAATCTATCACAGATTAAGAATTTTTTGGGATTTATGTTCTAGGTCATACCAGTCAGCCGAAATCGTGTACACCAGCTGGACCCCCGTGACGCACACGGCCTCTTTTGACAGGATGTATATTTTATATACGAATAATTTTATATACAAAAAAATTTTTTTTCACATCTTCAATGTTTAATAAAAAGACCCCTTAAGCCGATTTTCGATTGCTCTATTCCTTATATGTTAAAAAAAATCGTAAAAAAGAGGTTAAATTTCATGCTCAAAGGTGGTATACCCCCTTAAATGGACTTCTTAATAATGGTTATCTACGGGATGATAGAACATATCCTTTTTCCATCAGGCATTATATTTTAGGTGCACTTGCCAGGTCTTTTGTTAAACGTTGCATAGCCCAGCAAACGAAAAAAGATTGAAAAGAATTAAAACGGGATTGCCAGGAATTCAATTAAGGACTTTCCGAATTCCATTTTGTCCAAAAAAAGGATTGAAATAGTTTCAATATCATGGAATTTCTTATTTTGGAAAGAATTTGTCTTTTTTGAATCCCATTCAATTCCGACACAAAAACGTAACGAAATGAATGCCAGGTTAGGGATTGGAAAGTTTCGTCATGAATTCCATTGAATATCATTGATTCCGTTAACGAAATGAATACCATTGAATGCCAAACTAGGAATTAAAAATTTCCGTATTGAATTCCATTGAATTCCGTCTATTCTGACAATAAAATGAATACCATTGAATGCCAGGATAGGGATTGAAAAGTGTCCGTGTTGAACTCCATTGAATTCCGACTATTCCGACAATGAAATAAATACCATTGAATCCCAAATTTGGAAATCAATATGTATATATCGAATTCCTGCATTACCGGCAGTTCGCATCGATGCCGCTAGGCGTCGCATCGTCGCGGCACCTTCTCGAGTTCAAAATTCCGCACCGTCCAGTATATAAGGAGGTACCCGACGGGACCACAATTAATTAATTCTTTTCTTTTCCGGCGCCAGTCGCCGAAGGCAAGAGCGCTCAGACGCTACGCATCCTCGGCGCAAGTCGCCTACGGCGTTAATCGCCTCCTCGGCGCAAGTCGCCTACGGCGTTGATCGCCTCCTCGGCGCCGGTCGCCTATACAGCGCGAGCCGCTCTTACGGAATTAATCGCCTCACCAGGGCTAGCCATCCGCATAGCACGGATCGCTGTCCGCCAATCACGGCGCTCGGTCGCCTAGGATTTTTGGATTCCATGGGATTGGACCATCTCATTTTGAATCCCATCTAATTTCATCTAATTCCGCCAAAAAAGGGATTCAAAGGTATTAAAAAATTTTAATATCTTTTAATCCTTTTTCGTTTGCTGGGAGGACACTGTGGTTATGCATCCTGCGAAAAATGTACTGTATGGGGAATTAGAGCAAATAACAGAACTGTTTACCCTGATCTTAATGCACCTTTGCGCACTGATGAATCATTTAGGAATCAGGAGCAACCATATCATCATAGAGGAGTTTCACCATTGTTGAGATTACAAGCTAAACTTGTGTCCCAGTTTCGATTAGATTCTATGCACCTAGTACACGAAAGAGTTTTTAAAAGGCTATTGGAAGCTTGGATTTATTGGCCAAGACCTTGGAAACTTCATTTAACTGTTTTCCAAAAAATTTGTACTACTCTTAAGCAGATTAAAAGTTCGTGTCCACAAAATTTCAATCGTCCCCCCAGAAGTTTAGAAGAATTGAACTTCTTCAAGGCTACAGAATTCAGACGCTTATGCATGTATGATGGTATATGGGTGTTTAAAGAAATTCCTAACAATCTATACAAACATTACTTGCTTCTCCATTGTGGCATTTATATTTTAGCCAGTCCTCTTCATCAGACTATAAATAATTTTGCCAACAAAGTGCTAAGAACATTTATTGAATATGCTGCAACAGTATTTGGAGACAAGTTTGTTGTATATAATGTCCACTCTCTGTGTCATCTTGCGGATGAATGCGCTACTCATGGTACTTTAGATTCCTTTAGTGCTTTCCAATTTGAGAATAAATTGAAATCTATCAAAGAAGCACTGCGATCTGGTTATAGACCTTTGGAACAAATAGCAAAGCGTGAGATGCAGAAAAGAAAGAAAGCGGTGTATTTGCAATCTGCAAGCAATAAAATTTCACTTTTGAAGAGTCATGTTGATCCAGATGAGGCTTTACAAGGATTACAATATCGTCGCTTTATAGTAAATGATGTTCTTTTAAGCGTCAATGGACCAAACAACTGTCAAAATTACCAAAAATCAAATAATTTTATTGAAAAATATTATTAATAGACATAATGAAGTGTACTGTTCGCGCGCGTGTGAGTGAGGAAGGGATAATGCGTGAGAGACTACTAACACCGGAAGCGTGAAGTAACACAATAGTTTATTTAACAACCAAAAATAATGCCGAAATTAAAGAGTGACATAATTTACAAATGTATTTAAATTTAAGTGAACTCGGAACGCGGGCGTTTTAAGTGAATTCTCTATCAACACTTTCTCGCTCGTAGTGTTGGATAGCCCGCGCGTGAATGAGAACTGACCATCACAATATCGATCGATGACAGATCTTAACCTACTGACACACTGTTGACGAATGGCGACGCGCCGTAAGTTCTACGGGTTTTTATACCCACTCGAGACAAAGAACGCGCCAGGGATGACTACTGCTTAGCTAAGGTCAAAATGTCATGGAATAGAAGCTTCTCGAACTGAAATATAAACCGAAGGTGCATATAATCATTGTCTTTGAAATTAAAGTATTGATCGTCGAAAAGACCGTGCCGGAGAATCAGAGTGACTCGGCATCGTACGGAGAATAATTCTTAGGTGGTCCGCTGAATAAATATCGCGTTACACTGCTGTTGTGACTCATGACACAGTCGTCTAAATGAGAATAAGAATATTCAAGAGCATTCGCGATCTCGAGCATTCCGCCCGCCTCGTCAGGTTATCTGACAAAACATAATTTAATGGCGAAACTAATATAATCGGAGAACCAACTCTACGTAAATTACTACAAGCAACACTCTTGCTCAGGGTCTTAGATTTCCTCCGGGTCATCGACCCGTGGCAATAGAATAATCTTTGTCGTGGGCCGCTTCAGAGTGGTAGCTGCGGTCCGTATGGTGACCACTCAAACTTGCTCATCCTCTCCTGGATGGATGGCAGTCACCCGTGCCAAGGGCCACTTGGTGGGTGCAGTCTGCTCGCCCCGCACCAAGCACAGGTCACCAATACGTGGGTTGTTGTCCTTGGTCCGCCATTTTTGCCTTGAATTGAGAGCTTGGAGGTATTCAGAAGACCATCTTTTCCAGAAATGGTCCCTCAGCTGTTGAAGAAGTTGTCATCTAGATAGACGGCCGGTTGGCTCCTCTGCTAGTGACGGCTCAGGAACAACGCTGATGGCTGCGCCTATCAAAAAATGTCCCGGTGTAAGGGCTGTTAGATCCTCTGAATCGTCAGAGAGAGGAGATAAAGGTCTCGAATTGAGACACGCCTCCACTTGTGCCAAGAAAGTGGAGAGCTCCTCGTAGGTCAGGGTAGCGTCTCCAATCACTCTTCGCAGATGATGTTTTGTTGATTTCACCGCTGCCTCCCATATGCCTCCAAAGTGCGGCGCCGAAGGTGGGTTGAATCGCCATTGTACGCCGTCGTTTGCAAGGGTGTTTGCAATGCTGTGATCCTTGCTGGCGTCAAGAAATAGAGCTCATAGTTGAGCGTCCGCTCCGATGAAATTGGTCCCCTGGTCGCTGTACAGCGCCGTACATAGACCTCGCCTGGATACGAAGCGCTTGTAGGCTGCTATGAATGCTTCTGCGGTGTAATCTGATGCCACCTCAGCACCGCTCGTGTGCTGAGACACACGAAGATGACCAGGAATCCCTTGTGTGCTTTCTGACCCCGTCCTTTGGTTGTCCTTAACAGGATCGGTCCTGCATAATCCACTCCCGTATGAGTGAATGGTCGTGAAGCCCGTACCCGCGGGCGCGGAAGGTCCCCCATCAGTGGGTGTGGGGAAGCCGCCCGCCATCGCACACACCGCACACAACGGTGGATGTGCTGCCTCACTTTCATCCGTCTGCCTGGAATCCAGAAGCGTTGTCTTCATAGACCGAGCGTAAGCTGTACACCACCGTGTAGAGCTCGCCGGTGGTAGGCGTCCACGATGAAGTTCGTCAGGTGAGAGTGTCGTGGTAGAATCACTGGGTGCCTCTCATCTCTGCTCAGAATGGCGTGTTTCAGCCGCCCGCCGACACAAAGTATGCCCTTCTCGTCTATGATCGAGTGCATCTTCAAGATGCTGCTCCGCCTCGACAACGCCTGACCGCGAGCCAGCGCTTGCAGCTCGTCTGCAAACCAGGCCTCTTGTACGACTCGGATCCACCTCTGCTCTGCATCCTCGAAGTTCCTGAGGCGCCAATGTTCCTGTAACAAACTGTTTATGACGAGCTAAATAACAATATCCCGGCCTGTATTTCGAGCAATATTAGGTGTAATATAAAAAGTCATATAATTTTAAACTTTAATCATATTTTCAAAACATAGCCAACGTTTCGACCTTACTTGGTCTTCCTCAGGGCAAATTAATATAATAAAATAAGTCGGAGGTCACACAGGAAACATTTGAAATTAAGTCGTTGTCGATGGACGGATACAATACAAGTAGAAGCGAGGTCAAAGTCCGGTTTGAATTAACGTCATATCGTTCGCAATTACAAAATTATTACCGATTACAATAATTCGCAGTTGACCGTGATGCGAATTCAATGCTTTTTTTTGTCGCAGTCCTCTCTGGCGTTCGATTGCATCTTCGGTTGTGCTCGGCGTTTGGAATTACCGTTGTGTATCGGTGATTAAGTGGAAGTAGTACGGCCGATATTAATCAAATCGTGTTAACGCGACCATCCTTAGTGGCAACTGTATGTCAGAATGGAAATAATTGATCGTAGAATTAATTACATAATAGAATTTCCCTGATAAAAGGTGATCGACTTACATAAGTGGTCGTGTCAGCGAGACTTTTGTTTTGAAGAGCGTATCTAAAGTCCGTGTGTTTCGGAGCGAGGACTTAATGCGATTGCGAGATATATCGGATGGTCGATACCGTATAGTCAATGTTTATACTTATAACTAGAGAGTTCACTCAGTATGTCAAAATAGACGCCGTCAAGAGATTCAGTATCTTTGTTTAAATTGATCCCATTGGTTTGTTCTTTAATGTGAATCATCTCGGAAATAATTCTTTTTTGGTAATTGCACTCATGGTCTAAAATTCGTGTTTCTTCCCAATTAAATGAGTGATTAAAAGAGGTAGTGTGTTCCGAGACTACTGAATGTTTTGACGGCTCCAATGTAACATTATGTTTATGCTCCCTCAGTCTGGTATTCAACTGTCTTTTGGTCTGGCCCACGTAGGATGCATCGCAATCGTTACAGCAAATTTTATAAATGACATTATTATTGCTGAAGTGAGGATTCTTGTCTTTTTGGACTCTAACAATATTATTAAGTTTGTTGATGATCCTGTATCCTATAGACAGTTTGGATTTGTCTACTGATGCCGCGAATGGCCTCAGAAGCCGACTTTAAATAAGGGAGGGCGATAAATCTCTTTTTTTCTTTTTCTTCCTCTTCATCATCCATAATGTCATCATCATCCTCGTTACTCTTTCTCCTAGATTTTATTTTGTTGAAATGGAGCTTTTTAATTCTTGAATTGATTTTTGTGAATATTAAGTTTACCGGGTATCCATTGTCTAGTAAAGTATCCACAATAAATGCTAGATTTTTATTGAAAAACCGAGGATGAGACAACAATATAGCTCTGTCAACGAAGCTGTATATGGTTCCTAGTTTCTGCTGTATCGGATGATTTGAAAGAATTGGGAAGAAACACGAATTTTAGACCATGAGTGCAATTACCAAAAAAGAATTATTTCCGAGATGATTCACATTAAAGAACAAACCAATGGGATCAATTTAAACAAAGATACTGAATCTCTTGACGGCGTCTATTTTGACATACTGAGTGAACTCTCTAGTTATAAGTATAAACATTGACTATACGGTATCGACCATCCGATATATCTCGCAATCGCATTAAGTCCTCGCTCCGAAACACACGGACTTTAGATACGCTCTTCAAAACAAAAGTCTCGCTGACACGACCACTTATGTAAGTTGATCACC
>JASTWP010002381.1:0-43708 GCA_030770255.1 Temnothorax ravouxi
TTATGTTATATATCGCGACGAGTGTTTCTTCTCCGACCCGAGATTCCTGAATCCTGTGCCGACCCAGAGAGCAACTCCCGGCACCGGCACAACAATTGGTGGCAGCGGTGGAATCTCGGAAATCGGAGAACGTTCCCGTCGCGTTGTAGTTTGAGGATAATAATTGACCACTCGACGGGTAAAATATAAGAGAGCCGTTTATTCGGTCTTTGTACAATGGCGAGCGCAAGAAAAACTTAGATTTACACGTGACGCCATCCATTGTTGCCACGAGATTATACTTCTCAATCCAACTCGCGTGTGTTCCCGCCACAAGTGTTCGCCTGAAAGAAGAGAGCAAAAAGGTGAAAGTGGTAAAATCAGCCCTGACGGAAGCACCCGGTAGCAGTCCGATCCAGAGAAAGGAAGCACCCGGTAGCGGCCCGTTCCAGAAAAAGGAAGCACCCGGTAGCGGCTATCAGCGACACCGGAGAAGGCACCGACCTACCACAACGGTGACTCGCCGGCCCAGCAGCCGAGCCACGCAGCAACGGTTAACGACCAGCACAGTAACGAGCCACATGCGACTATAAATGTAAGTCGAAAAACAATTGTAACGCATCTATGTGTAAGGCGTAATAAAGCGATAAATGTCAGAAAGCGAAATCACTCCATTCCGCCCCGTTCGAAACGCGTCGTTTCTCCATAGCGAAACAGCGCGGCGCGCGATTGCATCCAGCTCGCAAAGCCCCGTACGTGCCGATAGGCATACAGATAGCGAAGCATTAGACCGCGTACGACTAAATCTAGACCCGCAACTTATAGACGATGACACGTCGGAACTGCACCCAAACGTCCTTGTAGAGCGAGAATTTTTGTTCGGTGAAGTAGATGCAAGTTTAGCGCGCAAACCTAACAATAATAATAACGCAAACAATAGAGAAAACGACAGTGACGTACTACGACTAGACCCCACAAGTAGTTCCGGTATTTCGGACAATAACTCCCAGAGAGGAGAACTTAACGTCATACGACAGCAGCATATTCGATCCGACAGAAAAAGATTATACCCCTCGGGCCAACAAAATGAGCCAACAGGGAAGAGCGGATTCGGACAGTATACCCCGCGACGAAATTCAAAATGCGCCAGGGACACCCGAGCGGGTCATCGCGGAAATAGAGCAAATCAGACCCTTTCGGTTAACAGACGACCGGCCGAAATAAACCAAAGCCGAGCGCCTGAGCCGGCGCAAACAAGTACAAGAGCACAGGAATCCGTGATGAACGACATCCTGAACATGATGCGCGACATGCAGGACCGAATAAACCGTTTAGAGGTCTCAGAATTCGAGCGCTCTGTCAAACTCCTTCGCGCAATGCGCGATACGCAGGACCGCGTAAGCAAATTAGAAACCGGTAACTATGATCGTCCCGACGAAAGAAATCGCCGCGTGCGCAGCCAGGGACCCTTAGACGTTACACGTTACCTACGGACGAACGTTGGAAGACGTCAGAAACCAACACGATCACGATCCCGTAAATACGAACATTAAGTTAAAAGACGCCCGCGATATGATTCCGGAAATCGACGGAATGTCACGCAATCAAGTACAAAAATTCTTAAACGTAAGCACCTATGCGATGAACGAAATTAACCCCGCAGAGGAAAAATTATTATTAAAAGCTATACTTGGCACGAAACTAACGGGAAAGGCAATGTACGATTTCCAAACGCGAGACATACACTCCTTTGCTCAGTTAAAGCAGGAAATAGAAATGTGCTATTTAGCCAAGCGAAGCACCACGCACATTCAAAAGGAATTTAATATGCTCCGGCAAAAACCAGGCGAGAGCGCGAGAGAATACGGACTCCGTGTAGACAAATTATCGATGGAACTATATCAGTCCATGATCGAAGGCCGTGAACAATCTACCGAGCAAAGAAAAGCGATATTAGATACAATACAGGAGCTAGCGCTAGAAAATTTCCAGCTAGGACTCCGCGATGATATTCAAATTATCGTGCGATCACGAAACTACACTAATCTCACAGCAGCAATTTTGGGTGCCACGTCAGAAGAGACATTGAAAGGACTTCCTCAGCGCCCGACATATAATAACGACCGAAACAAAAACGGTCAGGAGCAAACCCGACAGGCTCGAAGCGTCGGAGTTGAATGCAACAAATGCGGGAAGTTAGGCCATATCGGACAAGAATGCCGCACTGGCCGATACGCTACTAGATACTCTCTCCCGAGAGCAGAAAAACCCAGTGGAATAAATACTGTTGAAAAGTATTGCAATTATGCCAAAGGGAAGGGCATAAACGAGAAGATTGTTGGCAGTTAAATGGCCGACCCGAAAAAGAAAGGACCCGCCAAACTAAATATTATGCACAGGAAAAGAAACCGATAAATGCGACAGAAAAGAGTCAAGGTAATAGGACCTCGGAGCCGGATGATGAAACGTTTTATAGCGACAGCAGCAGCAGCAGCAGCAGCCCGCAGCAGCGGTAACGACAAGAAAGAGAAACAGAGAAAACATAAGACGCGACATGCGCGCGAGTATCGAGTAGCACAGGTGACAAGCAAAACGGATAAAAATTTTAATCTAGACCTAGTCACTCTCCCGATGCAAGAAGCGACCAAGGGAAAACTAAATTTTTGCTAGATTCCGGAGCCGCCGTCACTTTCATAAATTAGGAAAACTCAAAGACACGACGAAAATACGAGAAAAGAAAATAGCGCTGACCGGCGTAAACTGGACATCAAATCTACACCTCGGGAAGACACGAGCATCCATACGATTAGGCAAGGAAATAATACGGCATACACAATGTACGTAGTACGAGATGATTTTCCGATAGACTACCAAGGCATTCTGGGAATCGACTTCCTGAAAAAACATCAAGTCGTACCCAATCAACGCCAAAAATCGATTAAAAATCGGTACCGCGACATTTAAATTACAGCCGTATCGAAAGTTTACTTTACCACCGCGTAGCGAAACAATATTATCCGCGATAACCAGCACAAATAAAGTAGGTATCGTAAGGGGCGAAGAGATAATTCCGAGAGTATTTATCGGTAACTGTAAGGTAAAGCCGAGAGATTTTCTCTGTCCGATAAACGTAGTAAACGTAACGGAGAAGCCCGTCGAAATAATGATGCCGCATGTAACTCTAGAAGAGGCACCGGTGACTGACACGGCCGACATACTCGCGGTACAGCCGACAGAAGAGCGTGAATCAATCACCGAGCGACGCAAAAAATTGCGCCATAAATTAAGAATGAGTCATTTAAATAACGAAGAAAGAAAAACGTTAGAAATATGCGACAATTTTCGCGATGTACTTTATTTGAGAAACGATAAGCTAACACACACCACGGCGGCGTAACCTGAGATCACGACGCGAGCTGATAGCGCGCCGGCGAACGTCCGCCTATCTAAGAAGCATAAAGAAAGAGTAATAAAAAAATCTGACGTTTCAAGAGAAATAAAACTACGCATCATTATAATTTTTCTCGTCCTCTATCAGCTCCTTACAACAGGAGCGTCGGCGTCGCCCGTACCACCGTACGAAGTGACGCAATTTATCAACGAGCCAGGTATCTATTTCGAGAGAATCGGACACTTGCAGCAAACGAAAGCAACGTAGAAATTAGCTATACGCATAGACGTAACCGCATTAAAAATCCGACACCAACAGTTCCAAAGATACTTAGAAAATACCAAGGAACTTTGCAGTTATGCCACTGAAGACGTCAAAAATAAATGCCAGATTGCTCTTCGGACCAACAAGAGAGAAAATGATAAAACGACACGCGCCCTAGAACACTTACACACAATTTACAAGTCACCCGTAATTAAGCGAGGGTTAATCAATGCCATTGGAGAGATAAGTAAAACTCTATTCGGTACCATGGATGCAGAAGACGCAAAAACAATCAACGAGCAATTACAAATACTTAATAATCAGCAAGAGGCGTTACAGCACGCAAAGAACCAGTTGAAGATCATCAACTCCACATTAAGGACACATGGAAAAATTGGAACAGACGCTATCCCACAACGAAAATTTACTGGCAAACGTCACCAGGAAACTACACGACCAATTCATACACCGAGAGGAAATAGACGAACAACTAATACTGATAACCGCTATCCTAGCTGACCTCACGACAGACATAAACGATATTACAGACTATTTAAATTATGCACAAAATGACATTCTACTTACACGTGTACTTCCATTAAAGAATATAATCGTAGAATTAAAGGAGGCAACCTCACACTTAACCAGAGGATTAAACTTTCCATTTTAAAATTCAGACCGAAAACTGGAATTACGATCCAAAGATACGTAAGCGTAAGCGCGTATTACGACAATTCGAACATATACACTATCCTCGCGTTCCCTATAACAGCATATCCGGTATACGAATTAATAAAAATTACACCTGTACCAATACACAACGACCATAATGTGTTTACCCTACTAGAACCTTCACACACGCTATTAGGAATAAACCGAGAGAATCATAATTATGTAATATTAAAAGAAAACGATTTAAATAAATGTACGCGAGAAACTACTAAATTTATATGCGACCAATATTTTCCCGTGTATTTTGTAACTGCGAATGCACCAAGCGAGGTGCAACTTTTTGTAAAAGCGCCTAGATACGTAGAAAACCGTAGACAACGTCACGTCATTTCTAACGTAACATTCTGGATAACATTAGCCGAACCTCAAACATGTTATATTCCACTCCAAAAGTATCGGAAATTATAATACAATGTAATGAATTGCCAGAAAATAAAATTAAAATTGAAAGAACCGGAAAAATAACATTGCGCGATAATTGTAAAATAACTACACCAGATATATTTTAGAAACTAGAAAACCGAATCTATACCAAATATGTAGAAATGTATTTACCAGAATTCAATGTAACTAATACCCTAGGAAAAAGTATAACATTAGACAACGAATTAAATTCCGAAAAAGAAATAAAGTTAGAACCAGTAATCAAAGATCCGTCGGAATTGATAAAGTTAAGTTTAAGTCTAGATGAAATTAAAAAAGAAGTGGAAAATAACCAACCAAGCGTTTTTGCAAATAAGAATATTGTGTATCCTGTAGGGTCCGCGACCGTAATAGTAACCGTAGTAAGCATTATAGTTATAATTATTTATGTAATAAAGAAAAAAAGGGAATAATTGAGAATTTAAAGAGGAAAAACCATAGCATACATATTAGCATATAACTAGATTGTAACCCCTCAAAAAAAAAGAAAAACACAAATAAATAAATAACGAAAAACTTCGTAAACCTCAGTTTTTCTTTTTCCGCGGGGGAAGGGATGTTATGAGCGCACAACGCATTTAAGAATAAAGAATGCACTTGGCAACACCAAGTGCCTCCAATACGAAACCCGACCCTAGCGACGAAGACCGCTGACGCGAAGAGCTGCACAAGTCTCGGGAATGACCAAATATGGTCATCCCAGACATCGAAGTATCAAAAACGCTGGACAACTAAGTCAGCCATACCGAGCGGATGAGCGCCCGCCTTTCCAACGAGCGGGGGGCAGTCGTCAGTCAACCATCAAATAATAACGTGCGTCGTGTATATCTAAGATCGCAACTTCACGAGGGTCGTTAATAAAATAAAGAAACTGTATTAAAGGATAAAGAGAAATATATTTGGTTGTTCATGTTATATATCGCGACGAGTATTTCTTCTCCGACCCGAGATTCCTGAATCCTGTGCCGACCCAGAGAGCAACTCCCGGCACCGGCACAACAGGACTATCATTATTTGAGAACAGAGTCCGCTCTGGCTCGCCGGTGGGTGCTGGGACTGTCGTCCTCGGGTGGCAGAGTCCGTACCGGTGTTGTTTGCAAAGCCGGTGGGTGCTGGGACTGTCGTCCTCGGGTGGCAGAGTCCGTACCGGTGTTGTTTGCAAAGCCAGTGGGTGCTGGGACTGTTCTCTTTTGATAGAGTCCGCGCTGGCTTTATTATACACAATGTATTACTACATGTCATACATTTCATGTATGTGATTTCATTTTTAATCAATTTCTTTTGGTTTTATTTACTTGCTTTGCACGTTTCGTTTTGGGTTAATATCAATTGATAAACTTTTTGTAAACGATGCTTTCACAAAAGAAATTTTCTTGCAAATTTCCGGAATGTGCCAACAGCTATTATTGGTCAAAAGGTGAGGCCAATACAGTCGTAAATAAACGCTTTTATAGATTTCCTAAGAATTCCGAAATTTCTACGAAATGGAAAATGATTTGTGGGATTGATATCAATATTAATTGCCGAAATATGTACATTTGCGAAGATCATTTTTACATACAAGATTTTGTGAACTTTAAAACATCTGTTGAACCCGAATGTTATACCGAAACACATTAGAATTTCAGACAATTCAGTTACAGTGCAAACTGCTGCTTTTGAGACTGAAACATCCTCTGCTGTTTGTATCGAGTCAAAAAACGATTTAAGTAATGGTTTAAGTAATGATTTCACTAATGGTCTAAATAATGGTTTAAATACCCAGGTAGCAGACAGTCGTCATAATGACGTGATTCTTACGTCATTTTATGACGTATGTTACGTCATTTATTCCTAAAGTTTAACGTAAAAATGACGTATTTTTCACGGTCCTAAGTCACATCCCAACGACGTCATTTTCTGACGTTTTATTGACGGCAAAAATAGGTCCAATGTACGACATACCGGTTTTTAGAAATGTTTTTTTATGAAATTAAAATTTAAAAATGTCCACTTGATAAACGTTTATAAAAAAACGTTTTTTTTTCTATATTTAAGAAAAAAAAAGCATTTTAACTGTTTCTTTACATATCGTGTGTGTATAGCATAGCCCGCTGTCTCAAGGCGGTCACCCATCCTAGTACAGTACCGCGCCCGTGTCGCTTGACTTCGATGATCCAGTGGACAGTGACGATCTTCTGACCCTGATGCTTCCTTATTAACTGTACTTGTCTATAACGGTACATCTTTAAAGTGTTCAAAAATTTTGTAATGATATCTTCTTGATAGTTATAACACTGCATGAAATAGTTGTCATAAAACTATGATTATACACACGCAACTAGATCCACTTATATCATAAATTCACCACTTCAATCATAAAGTTACGAAACACTATAAATGTAGAAATATTCCTGTGAAAAATACTGTGAAAAATACGTCATTTTTACGTTAAACTTTAGGAATAAATGACATAACATGCGTCATAAAATGACGTAAAAATCACGTCATTATGACGACTGTCTGCTACTTGGGTAGTCAATTAAACGTCTATATAATGTCATTTTACAAAGTCTTTTTGACGTATTAAAACATGACGTTAAATATACGTCACTTAATCGACGAATGACGTTACTGACCAATTATGACCAAATATTGACGTCAAAATGACGAGTGCTTGCTACCTGGATAACAATGAAGTTGACATAAATATGTGTGATACTTCCGTGAACAGTGATACTGTTTCTGATAAAACTCCTGCTAATTTTTATGGCAATAGCATGTTGCAGAATGTTCAGGTTCAGGTTCATAATGGTAACGACAGTCAACCTGGAAATAGTTTAAAATTAAATATAAATAATGCAGACAATCACGAAAACGGTCCTATTTGCATCTGTGACAATGAAGATTGTACAGCTAGACAATGTATTTCTTCAACTGAGTTGCTATCGCATAGTGTTTTTACAAACCTTACAAAAAAAAAAATTTGACGGATTTTTAACGCAAGCAGAAGTTACTTCAAAGACGATGTCACCACGAAAAAGTATCATGTACTCGATTCATCGGAAAACTACGTCACAACTGTGCAAAATTAAGAAGAAATTGTGTGACGAAAGAAATGCTTTGAAAAAATTGAAAAGTATGTCAAATAATAATGTATTTGACTGCATAGAAGCAAAACTAAATAAAGTTACCAAACATTTTATTCAGTCGCAACTACGTAATGTCGATCGTCCTCCTTCTGGAAGACGGTGGACAGAAGAAGATAAGGCTTTTGCCTTATCTATTTATAAACGTAGCCCTCATGTTTACAAATATCTGCTCGCCTACTTCCAGCTACCATCATCGCGCACTCTGAAATATATGTTAGCAAAGATTCCTTTCGAAACTGATGGTGTAAATAAACTACTTTTGGAACAGTTAAAAATTAAAAACAACGAAATGCACAAATTAGACCGATATTGCACATTAGTTTTTGACGAAATGTCGTTAAGTCACGGTTTTCACTACGAAGCACATAAACAACAAATTTCGGGTTTTGAAGACTTAAGTGAGTTGGGTCGAACTTCTAAGGCAGCAAACCATGCTCTTGTTTTAATGATACGTGGTCTGAGGAAATCATGGAAGCAAATTATGTGCAGATAATACAACAGTTTTTACTCCTCATACGTTTGTCGTCAATTCTGAAATCATAGTAATTATTTATGATGTTCCTCATTTATTAAAATGCACTCGAAACGCTTTGCTCCGTTGTACAATTAGATTTGCAGAAAACAAAGTAGCTAAATTTAAGCACATTAGAAATGCTTTTGATGTTGATCAAAATTCTCCCTTTAAAATGCTTTATAAAATAAAGAAACATGAGATTTTAATTTTAAAGACTCTTTTGTTAAGATAAGGGTAAAAACTGCAGCGCGTCAGTTGAGCCATACTGTTGTTGCAGCTATTTATTCTTTTAGCACTTCCAACGAAAGCGGATTGTTTCCAGTTGAATCGATACAAACGGCAGAGTTTGCAAAACTTGTAAGGTTGGATGATAACAATCAGATTTGTCATGTATTTGTGGCATCAACTAAAAGGTCTCGGTGTGACCGACGGTACATGCACATTTCGTGGCATCTAGCCTTAACATCTTTGTGATATCGTCATCATGCATTACACACACACACACACACACACACACACACACACACACACACACACGCACGCACGCACGCACGCACGCATATACATATATATATATATATATATATATATATATATTTACGGCAAACCGCATATATAACATCGTGTTATTTTTATAACCTAACCTATTTACGCGAACGTTACTTCTGTAGTAACTTACGATACAATTACTACGTTTACGCGGCGAGGCTATGCGTTTACGCGATGTAGTAACTTACATAATTTTCTACCGTTTACGCGTGCGTAGTATTCTGCGATACTTTTTGAGAGCCGTTTACGCATTCGCGAAGTATTAGGTTCCTCACCGGTCCGTAATACGATTTAGAGGTTATCAGTTCAAATTCTACATTTGAATTAATGTAAATATGCTTTTCAGCCGCAATAAATGTCAAGTTATAAAAATATTTAATGTGGTAACCAGCACTCTAACCTCAATGTATAGTACATAACATGCGTAATATAATGACAGTTACGGTTGTGGGGTACATTGCTACTTATTATTTTTATAAATCATATCATATTATTGTTCATATAATGTAACTAACCTGCAATTGTCATCTGCTTTTTATCGACACTCGTATTAATGATACTTCCAAGTGACACTGATAAAAAGTAACTTTGAAATATCGCGCGGGGTTTGTTGTACGGCACTCTCTTGCACTCTTGCACTGTCTTGCACTCAATCAAATTTGCCGTTTACGCGAGGTATTAGCAAGGAAAGTATTAGCTAATTTGAGTAAGTTACTGCTATTATCGTACTTTAAGTCACGGCTAGACACCCCTGTTTACGCGGAGTGAATTATCGTAAGTTATGATAATTTAGGTGAATTATCGTAAGTTACTACATCGCGTAAACGCATAGCCTCGCCGCGTAAACGTAGTAAATGATTCCTCCGCGTAAACGGGAGATTTCATAGTAACTTTATGATCGAAAATCAAGAACCACCGTTGAAAGTAGTGAAAGTTACGTTTCTCTGATTAAGAAGACGACGACGTATCTTAATATGAATTACTGTAAGTTACTATAGATGTACTCACTCGCGTAAACATATAGTTCGACAACTTTTACAAGACAGCATATACGTATACGTGTGCAATTTTGGATAGATATACCTTCCTTCCTTTAAACGTAGTAACTGTCACGACGCGACGACGGTCACGATTGTCAGTACTGTCACACACTATCAATTTCTTGGTTATTATATACTATGTTTACGCGAGCGTTTTACTTCCGTATAATAACTTATACGATAATCCTCCGCGTAAACGAAGATTCTGTAGTAACTTATGATAATCCACCGCGGGTAAACGAGTAAATTAATGTAAGTTACTACAGAAGTAACGCTCGCGTAAACATACAGTTTGACAACTTTTACAAGGCAGCATATACGTACGTGTTTGCACGATTTTGTAGATACACTTTCCTTCTTAAAGATTTCTCGGCATCAACTCTTTACGGTCAATACTTATATATATTTCACTATCTGTCACGACGCGGCAACGATCACGACTACCACACACTAAAGGCCATCGCACACAAAATTGCATAGGCTGCATAAGCATAGCATAAGACCGCTGGACCAATGAGCATCTTATGTAAATCAATATGGCGACTTTATGCTGGATGCTCATTGGTCCAGCGGTCTTATGCTATGCTTATGCAGCCTATGCAATTTTGTGTGCGATGGCCTAAACGGATTGGTCTATTTCCTTATGCACATGCATATGGACCAATCAATTCTCTTATGCTTATGTTTATGCGCTATACAAGTTTGTCTGGATTGACCTTTATCCTTTTCCAGGTTGTAAAAAACTGTCACGCACTGCGATAGTGCACGAGTGCACTCTCGTGTCAAAAATGGGAAAGTGACACACCAGCCGCCATTTTTGTCCGGGTGGACGTTTCTTAAATCGACTCGTCGACTTGATGGATAGATGGTGGTGGATTTACTCGCTGGGTTGATAATGAAAATAGCGCCGCCAGTGTCGAAAAAGTGAAAGTGACATTTCTCTATGTTATATATGTTACATATATGTTATAACGTCGGAGCGTTAGGAGTATCTTAATAAAAAATTTTGACATTTTGACTTTGCGTCGCAATATCTCCGCTCGTAGAGCATGTAGCGGAAAATTATATAGGAGATACCCCCTCTATTTTAACCCCAACTATCGATCAAGCCTACTTAGAACTTGATCCGTTTACTCATTATCGAGATCTCAACATCTCGGATACTCGCAACCCGTCGCGTCGCGTAAAAGAGTCACGGTGCGGTCTCGCTTCGCGTATACTTGGCGCGAAACACTACCGTGTCTCTTGATAATTATCGAAAATAGTTTACCGTTTTTAATACATAAGTATGTTAAAGATAAGAAAAAACCGGTACAACTAACTTCAGATCATTACGAAAAAACCAAGCAATTTAAATCGCTATGATTTAGTTTTACTTTTTGTTTCATTTATTTACATTTTAGTTTATTTTTCATGCATTAGATTTTCGAACTATTTAGTTCTATGGTTTTTTTTCAAAATTACAAAGTTATGTATTTTGTTATGCATTATTTATTACTAGCGTTTCGGCCCGCGTTTTGCGCGGGAATTATATTGATATAATTCAGGCGTGTGCGTGTGTGTGCGCGTTAGGTGTGTATGTTTTGTGCGTGGACGAGTAGAGGAGAGAAGCGTAAAACAAAAAAAGTCGCAACATTTTCATCCTCGAAAAATTTGTATTTTGAAATAGCTCTCGAAGTTGTACAGGCATTTTGGAATCTGTTGCTTCTTTCAGCGTTTTTCCCAAAGATCATCAGCTTCTACCAAATTTTTTGCAATTGCTGCATCCTTAAACGTTTTATAAAAAACTCCATTTACAGTTCTCAAATCTTCAAAACATTTAGCTCCAACTACATGGAGTAGAAGAAGACGCAGATAAAATTTCCCAATATCTTTTATACTTACTGTATAAAGTCTTGAAATTATTTTATCACCACCCTTTTTGCGTGGCTTTCACTTTGTTTCTTTTTTATCATAGATATAATGATAAAGAATATCTGTGTAAAGAAAATGCACCGCATTTTCATCAGATTGATTTAATTTAAACCATGCAGTCAACGTGGTATCTCGAGTGAGCTCTCTTTGAACAGCTTGCTCTTCATTTCCCGCTCTGAAATAATCAAATAAACCATTTGGCGATTAGGCAAATGAACTGCCAGTGTTATTACTGTGTGAGACTTCATGAACAGATCATATCCGTTCAGTCTCCACATTGCTTCTGGAGCACTAACATATCTTGCATCCAAGTATGAATTAACTTCATCTATTTTAATTAACCTTGTGCCATCTTGTGCTTGTACTTTAATTGCAGCACAGTCAAATCCTTTATGAATATATTTGTATAAGTATTTTACGCTCTTCACTGATGAACATATTTCCAAATTGATATGTCGATCATATTTCATAATTAAATATGATGAATATGGTACTACCCATCGAGATTATCAATTTCCTTGCCTCTGACAATGTATTTTTTCTCAAAATTCCTTCGTTGATACATAGGATATCCATTTACATTAGCATTAGTTTCTTCACGAAACTCTTTTGGAAAATCTTTTGAACATTTTCCATCGTCCCCAGTGCAAGGATATCTCTGGGAGGGATCCTCCTCCTTGTCAGCGTCTTGTTTCTGCTTCTTCTTTTTCTCCTTATCATCCTCCTTCTTTTCTTCCTTCTTTTCCTTTGTCGGAGAATGCTCCTAATGTTGTCGCATATTAGGAGCCTATCTCATAATACTTTCCTCTACACTTTATAGCAATCCCGGGGAAATTCTACCTTTATTTCATATGTAATTCCATAAGATTCAATTATTTCCCGAGAAATTAGAAAAATTTCGTAACCGGTTTCCAAAAAAATCGGTAACGAAAAATAATACACTTTATAGCACTCCCCAGAAAATTCTACCTCTACTTCATATACAATTGTTTGAGATTCGGTCAATTAATTTTCGAAAAATTGGAAAATTTAAATTTCATATGTAATTCTTTAAGATTCAATTATTTTCCGAGAAGTTGGAAAAATTTCGTAACCGGTTTCCAAAAAGATCGGTAACAAAAAATAATACACTGTATAGCACTCCCCAGAAAATTCTACCTCTATACTTCATATACAATTGTTTGAGGTTCGGTCAATTAATTTCCGAAAAATTGGAAAAATTTTAATACCAATTTCCCCAAAGATTGGTAACGAAAAATTATACACTTTATGGCAATCCCTGGGAAATTTTATCCCTACTTTATATAATAATTCTTTAAGATTCGGTCACTTAATTTCCGAAAAAGTGGAAAAATTTTGGAACCGGTTTCCAAAAAGATCGGTAACGAAAAATTAACCGCAACATTTTCATCCCCAGGAAATTCTACCCCTAGTCCATATACTTTTGGTAAAAATTCGGTCCACTAACGAATGAGTAGTTCGCGTACAGACAGACAGACAGACAGACAGACGTGACTTATATATATAGTTTTTGGAGTTTATTACTCATTGTTGAATAGCTCTTAAGTATATATTGTTGCACACCGGCGACTTTCGCACGCTCCCTAGGCACTCCCGCACTCGGTCGCGCGTTAACTCGCGTATCGCGGAATAAGGGAACACAGGTTTTAGGAACGAAAGGATAGTTTATTGCGAATGTTACAATCATAGAACGAGAACCGAAACGTTCGCTCGAGTTTCAGTCCGGAGGAAATCTGAAAGCCGGGCTGTATCAACAACGCATAGCAACGCCGGTTGCTAAAGACGCTCCGCGGCGGAAAATACCGGGCGAAGCTGCGAACTCAGCGCGAGTGCAACACTGCCCCCCCGTTCTTCAGATTGTCGTCCCGACAATCCGGAAGGGCAGTCTCCAGGAGGTTCCACTTTCTTTGCAGGCTCCAGGGCTCTGAAGCGTTCCTCGCCCTATCCCGAGCTGTTGCTTCAAGATGTCGGGCTTCGCCTTCATTGGGCCCAACCTGCCAACAAGAACTTTCCGTCCTCCTTCCGTTCCTCGCCGTTACAGAAGGCTCTCTTCCTTCTCGGCTTTACTGGAACTCCATTAAAATTCCTCCTTGACGCAGTTCTCCTCACCGCATTCTCCTTCCGCCGCAGACGTCGTCTCACGGAAGTCTTCGGACAAGGGGGGAGGAAATAACTTTTTGAGGACCCATCGTCTCTGACCGAAACAACAATTCGAATCAGGACTCCTCTAGTCCCTGCCTCGGCATTTGCCCAAGTCCCTCGGAAAAACCTCAATTGCAAAAACTGAGGGAGAGGCAGTCTTCTTTAAACCGTGGTCCCAAGATAATAATGAAGAGTCCACTCCGTGTCCTTCAAGATCTTCCAATGAAGAAACGAAGATTCTCCCTTAAACACAAAAAAAACAATACACGCAGTAACATATATCAACTTCAAGGAAAAACTTTTTAACGATAAATCGGGTTCCGATTTCTTTAACTACTTCCTACTGTTCTCTCATAAAAAGGGGTTAACCTATCCGCATGTACTACCCTCTTTCTATGCCTGGGGGATTTTCGAATACAAAATACTACATCACTTAATTTTCTTACAATTAGAAAAGGGCCTTCCCAACTACTTTGTAATTTCGGGGCCTTCCCCTTTTCTCTTCGAGGATTATAAAACCACACTTTCTGATTTTCTCGAGAAAGGTCCTTCCTGGCTCCACGATCATACCAGTTTTTTACCCTAGAAGATCTAATTTCTAACCTATCTCTGACTACCGAATGAATCCCCTCCAATTTTTCCCTCAGTCTTTTGATAAAATCGCCCTCTGACCTAGGGCTCTCCTCCCGAAGTCCCGGAGGACTGCCTTGTAATAAATCTAAGGGCAACTTAAGATTCCGGGCACAATACATCTCCGCAGGAGTCACGCCCGTGGTCTCATGTTTTGAAGATCTATAAGCCAAAAGAAATAAGGGAATCCACTTGTCCCAATCTCTTTGATCTTTGGAGATAAATTTGGCTAAGTAATTGGTAATCGTTTGGTGTTGTCTCTCCACCTGCCCATCAGACTGCGGATGCAACGGGGTAGTCCTAGTTTTTTTAATTCCGAGAAGTCCCATCACTTATGTGAAAAGTCTCGATTCAAAATTCCTCCCCTGATCCGTATGAACTTCCGAGGGGACTCCATATCTAGAAATAAACTGATTAACAAAAGTCTCAGCTATTATCCTTGCTCTCATATTTCTCAAGGGAAAAGCCTCAATCCACTTAGTAAAACAGTCCACAATGACCAACAGATACTTATTTCCAGACTTGGTCAATGGAAGAGAACCGAGTATGTCCATCTGGACCCTTTCAAAAGGGAACCCGACATTATAGATTTGCAACGGGGACTTTCCTTTTCCCGACGGTCCCCTTTTCGAAACGCAGATCTCACAAAATCTACACCAATCTTCTACATCTCTTTTACAAGTGGCCCAATAAAATCGCCTACGAATTTTTTCAAGGGTCTTGTTAACTCCAAAATGTCCCCCCGAAAAAGAATCGTGTGCCTCCTCTAAAATCTGTTTAATTCGTTTTTGTGGAACAATGAGTTGATGAATCCTGGACTTAAGACTAGGAGCCTCCCATATCTTATAAAGAACTTCATTCCTCAAGACGATAGCGTCCCAATAGGAAAAATAAATTTGAGCGGAAACGTCTCCTGTCGAAATCTCAGATCGTGACGGCCGTACCCCCGTTTCTTTGCCTCGGTAAACAGCCGCGATATTTTGATCCTCTAGCTGGTCTTTTTTTCATTCATCCAAAGTTTCTCCCAGCAAGATTATTCGCGCGACCGTTTTCTCCGATTCAACTGGATTCCTCTCCTCTACTCTAGCACAAAACGTACAGCCGTCAATCTCGCACTGACGCCTGGATAATCCATCGGCGTTTCCATGCGAAAGACCTTTACGATAAATTATCTCAAAATTATATTGTTGGAGTCTCTCCAACCAGCGAGCTAATTGTCCCTCTAAGTCCTTGAAGGACATAAGCCATTTAAGGGAAGCGTGGTCCGAACGGATGACAAATTTACGCCCCAAAAGGTAATGTCGAAAAGATTTAACCGAGTCGACTATCGCTAACAACTCACGACGAGTAACACAATAATTTCTTTCCGTTTTACTTAACACACGGCTGAAGTACGCGATAACCTTTTCTAACCCTTCTTGCCTCTGGGATAACACCGCACCAACCCCGATGTTAGAAGCGTCAGTGTCTAACACAAACTCTCCCTCCCCCCTCGGGAAAGAAAGTACGGGAGAGGATGTCAACACCCGCTTTAAATTCTCAAAAGAGTTCTGACACTCCTCCCCCCAAACAAATTTCACTTGATTTCCGGTAAGCGTAAAGAGGGGCTTTGCTAAAAAAGAGAAACCTTTAATGAATTTCCGATAATAAGAGCAGAAACCAAGAAAACTACGTAATTGCCTTTTGGAATGAGGAACCGGCCATTCTTTTACAGCGGAAATCTTATCAGGGTCTGTAGCAATGCCCTCTGTAGAAATCACATGTCCTAAGTATTTAACCTTTCTTTCAAAAAGTACACATTTTTTAGGATTGATTTTTAAGTTAGCTAAACGTAAACGAGAGAATACTTCTTTTAAATTCCTTAACATTTCCTCAAAACTCTTTCCAAAAATGATAACATCGTCTAAATAAGATAAACAGATCTTTGATAAAAGTTTCCGAAGAACTTTTTTCATCAATCGTTCAAAAGTGGCAGGGGCGTTACAGAGACCAAATGGCATTACGACAAACTGCCATAACACGTTCCCGATAAAAAAGGCCGTCTTCTCGCGATCTTCCGGGCGGATCTTAATTTGCCAGTATCCGCTTTTCAAATCCAAAGTAGAGAACCAACTATTGCCCAATAATTGGTCCAGGATGTCATCAATCCTGGACAAAGGAAAAGAATCCTTTTCAGTCACCTCGTTAACTTTCCGAAAGTCAATACAGAAACGGATTGAACCATCTTTCTTTTTGACAAGAACGACCGGAGAAACCCAAGGGCTACGCGACTCCTCAATAACGCCCTGTTTCTTCATTTCTTCAATAATTCCGTCGACTTCCTCTCGCATTCGAAAAGGAACACGTCGGGGAGTTTGCTTAATTGGAGTAGGATTTTTCAAATTAATTTCATGATTAACGACTTCACAATTTCCCGCAACGACGTCTTCAGAAAAGACATCCTGAAATTCATTCAAAAATCCTGCAAAAACCTCCTTCTGTCCTGCGTCCAAATTTTCAGAATCTTTTTCAAATAGCTCTTTCAAGAAAGGAGGAACTACTTCAGAAGAATACGCCACCCGAAAGCAACTCAAAACCCTTCCAATTTCTGACTTCTTCTTTCCAAAAAACGAATCAAAAATACCTTCTAAATTAATGAGTTTTAAGAAATCTCTCCCCAGCAAACACTGATCATCAATTTCCGCCACGTACATTAAAATCTTATTCACAGAAAAATTTCCTAACCGAACTTCAACCTCCATTTTAAATTCCACAGGGACTCTCTCCCCCGTGGGATAACGAAGAGAACAATTCTCGACTCGAATTTTCTCTTTAACCTCTCCGAGAAACTTCCTACTTAAAATGGAAACATCGGAACCCGTATCGATTTTAAAAAAACAATCCCTCCCATCTAATTTCCCTTGGTAACAAAAATTATCGTAATCACTCTTATTACTAATCGAACGAATTAAAATTTCCGGGGTTTTATCTGCGAGGGTCACTCTTCCCCCGCTAAGAGTAACTATTCCGCGTTTCCCTTTTCCGTGTTCGCGGGACATTCGGCTCGGAAATGTCCAACCTTTCCACAAAGCCAGCATTCCTTTGCGGAAACGCGATTTCGAAAATTGCGCGGAAAACCTTTGCGGACGCTACTTCCCCCCTTTTCCTCGGATTTTTCGCCGCCATCATTTTGAGGCAAAGTTTCCTTTTCCCCTTTTTCGAAAGGTTTACCAAAAATTTCCCTTTTTCTCCCAAATCCCCCAAAACTTTCTCCCTGTATGGCCTTAACGGCCTTCGCTCTCTCTACCGCTAATTTCAAAGAGGTAACTCCCTCCAACTGAAGGGTCCTCTTCACGAAACCGTCCGTTATGGCAGAGATAAACTGCAAGCACGCAATCTTGTCCCGAACAGCGTACGGGCACTCGGGATAAGTCAACCGGGCAAGCCTTTCTAATTCGGAGCCGAGAGACGCAAAGTCCTCCCCGAATTTTTGTCTCCGATTCGTGAAGAGGGAGTAATAATTTTGGGAAAGGTGCCCTTCCCCGAAACGCAATTCAAGCTTTGATTTTAGCTCGGCGTATTCGAGATTTTCTACGTTTTCGACAGAGTCCAGAATCGAACGCGCTTTTCCCCTCAAACAGGAAGCCAATGCGATGGTCCTCGACGCGTCGCTCCACTGATTTGCGCGAGCGATAATCTCGAATTGATAGAAGAATTCCCGCAACGGGACCGATCCGTCATAAACGTCGGGCTTGAGCTTAAATCCGAGCTCCGCGCGCACGTCATTTACACCCGCAAACGCGGCCCGCGCTTCCGTATTCTCTCGCGCGTCGCACACTCCCGAATTCGCGGCATAAGCCGTGGGGTCCGCGCGCAAATCACTCGCCCCAGACAGCGCGAAACGCGTCCCCGTATCCCCGGACGCTCTATTATTGGAGAGACTTAGCTGTGTTTGTGCGGAGTCTATCCCTCGGAGAAGACGGATTTCTTCCTCCTGCCGGCGGAACGTCTCGGCGTATTCTCTCTCTCTCTGCGCCTGTTCCTCGCGTATGTCGCGGATCTCGCGAATCACGGCCTGTATTGTGACGACTTCCGCCGTCGTCTCTGCAGTGTCCGACTCCGTTGTCCTCGACGCCGCGGCCTGCGAACGGGTCTTCGGCGGGGTGTGAGTGGTCGTCATTCTATCCCGGACGAGCCCCCAAAATGTTGCACACCGGCGACTTTCGCACGCTCCCTAGGCACTCCCGCACTCGGTCGCGCGTTAAATCGCGTACCGCGGAATAAGGGAACACAGGTTTTAGGAACGAAAGGATAGTTTATTGCGAATGTTACAATCATAGAACGAGAACCGAAACGTTCGCTCGAGTTTCAGTCCGGAGGAAATCTGAAAGCCGGGCTGTATCAACAACGCAATTCAACGCCGGTTGCTAAAGACGCTCCGCGGCGGAAAATACCGGACGAAGCTGCGAACTCAGCGCGAGTGCAACAATATTAATGCGACTGATTTTCGGCATTTCGAGAAAACATGAGATAACGTTTAATTTTATTTATAGTTTATTTGTCATTTTTATTTTCGGTTCTGGTCATAGCATTTAATTTTTAAGGTTTTTCGAATATGTTTTTTCTCAATTATTCACTTTGAACAAATAATCATTTTATTTTTTCAAAGTCAATAATTATACAAATTTATTAATTGTTCACAATTATACAATTTATACACTGTAACACGGTAGTGTCTCGCGCCAAGTATACGCGGAGCGAGACCGACCTAGAGTCCTAGATAATAGAGAAGCGACATTGAACAGAATGGTCTGATTGGCTAACTAAATCACGTGGTCCAGCGCCATTTTGTTTCTCGCTTATGGTTAAATAAGTAAGGTTAATGTACGTTCCTGCTGCACGTGAGACCGGTGCGACAGCGCGAGACATTGGTACACGGAGGAGAAGGAAGCCAAAATCATAGAAAACACATCGTCGTCGCAGCCTGATAACGTGGCCGCGAGTTACAAGAAGACCAAGAGCAAGACGTCCGGCAGGAAGAAAGACGTCAAGATCAAGGTGGGCGAGCAAATGTCAGATACTGAGCTGGTGGATCCTTTGCCGGAGAAATTACGCTCGACAGTGAACGCCAAACTGAAGAACGATCTAATCGTGTGCGCGGTGATCGGCACCCTGTCTTTCGGAATTCATCGTACGACGGTGTTCACCGCCCTGTAACCGGAGCTTAATCCGGTACTGTGGAGTATCGTGAGTTGCCTGGGCTTTCTCCTATACTATATCGTGCCGCAGCTGCACAAGCAGCTGCCTTGGCTTAGAGTCCTAGATAATAGAGAAGCGACATTGAAATCGATAGTTGCGATATATCGATAAACCCGCCATTTTGTTTCTCCATATGGAGAAGACCACGGTCAAAGGAGGTTAGCGTAAAATGACGCGTAAAGTATAGTTTGGAGTAGTTTGGACGCTCATCCATGTATTGGAATTGGCAAAAAGTAAAACGACGAGGAGACAACCTATAAAGATAAAAAAAAATGTAAGTAAGGAGGATAAGATGTAAATATTTTTTAAGAATATTCATTATTTTAAATATTTTATTTTTCTTATAGAAAATAATAAATTTATTATTTTGTAGTTACAATGGCAAGAAAATGTGTTGCTTTATCATGCTCAACAACATCAGAGGAAAATATATTTCAATTATTTAAGTTACCGAAGGATCAGCTACTGAGAAAAATATGGAGTAATAAAATTGTACAAGGCACTAAGAGCAATGAAAATTATTATACAATGGAAGAAAAGTATCTTTGTGAGGTATGAATTTTTTTGACACAGTATTAAATTTTAGTTCACGTTAATCAGCATGGCAGGCTTTGTATTTTAATTTGACTATTATAAGAAACTAAACTTGTCATAATTAATGTAAATGTCCTGTAATGGCATTGAATATGTATGTTCATTAAATGACTTCAATGGGAGACTATCGTTAAAAACTGAAGGAATTGCTCCGATTTTCAGTTTCCTCTTACCATCTTCTCTAACACGCTCCCAAGAAAACCTGTCAAAATGCTCCTGAAAAAATATGCATGCT
Source organism: Temnothorax ravouxi (assembly GCA_030770255.1). Lineage (NCBI taxonomy): Eukaryota > Metazoa > Arthropoda > Insecta > Hymenoptera > Formicidae > Temnothorax > Temnothorax ravouxi. The sequence continues at coordinate 20,798 of JASTWP010002381.1, forward strand.
ATCAGTAAATGACTTCGCTATATATGTATATGTATATATTTGCTACACTGCAGCTTACAGAGCACACAAACAATGGATCTTTAGGCTCCCAAGTAGATCCATTAATATTCCTAATATTGTTAATCCATCTAGCTTTCTGTCCTTCATTTCTAGGAAAACGATTAAACATAAGAGTTTTGTTGTTGTTTTTGTCTCCTACCTTCCGTCCCTTACTTTTGTAAATATTTGTACACGTATGTATACAGCACTTTATCCTGAAGAGAAAAAAAAGAATGTTTCTTATAAAAAAAACAATAAAAGTTTAATATTCTTTTCAATAGGTAGAATAATTTATATTTAATAAAGATTTATATACGTGAGAGTACTTACGTCATAATTAATAAGAGAATACGCAGGAAAACGACCGGATAAAGCACGTTCCGCTCGAGAAAGCATAGGCCCACGTAGGCCTTCTCAAACCATATGATCCTCACCGGCTCTCGTACCTCGAATTGCGCGTGCTCATGACTACGTAGTATACCGGTCTCGAAAGGCACAGCCAAGGCAGCTGCTTGTGCAGCTGCGGCACGATATAGTACAGGAGAAAGCCCAAGCAACTCACGATACTCCACAGTACCGGATTAAGCTCCGGTTGCAGGGCGGTGAACACCGTCGTACGATGAATTCCGAAAGACAGGGTGCCGATCACCGCGCACACGATTAGATCGTTCTTCAGTTTGGCGTTCACTGTCGAGCGTAACTTCTCCGGCAAAGGATCCACCAGCTCAGTATCTGACATTTGCTCGCCCACCTTGATCTTGACGTCTTTCTTCCTGCCGGACGTCTTGCTCTTGGTCTTCTTGTAACTCGCGGCCACGTTATCAGGCTGCGACGACGACGTGTTTTCTATGATTTTGGCTTCCTTCTCCTCCGTGTACCAATGTCTCGCGCTGTCTCACCGGTCTCACGTGCAGCAGGAACGTACATTAACCTTACTTATTTAACCATAAGCGAGAAACAAAATGGCGCTGGACCACGTGATTTAGTTAGCCAATCAGACCATTCCCTTCAATGTCGCTTCTCTATTATCTAGGACTCTACCTTGGCTGTGCCTTTCGAGACCGGTACTACGTAGTCATGAACACGCGCAATTCGAGGTACGAGAGCCGGTGAGGATCATATGGTTTGAGAAGGCCTACGTGGGCCTATGCTTTCTCGAGCGGAACGTGCTTTATCCGGTCGTTTTCCTGCGTATTCTCTTATTAATTATGACGTAATACTCTCACGTATATAAATCTTTATTAAATATAAATTATTCTACCTATTGAAAAGAATATTAAACTTTTATTGTTTTTTTTATAAGAAACATTCTTTTTTCCTCTTCAGGATAAAGTGCTGTATACATACGTGTACAAATATTTACAAAAGTAAGGGACGGAAGATAGGAGACAAAAACAACAACAAAACTCTTATGTTTCATCGTTTTCCTAGAAATGAAGGACAGAAAGCTAGATGGATTAACAATATTAGGAATGGATCTACTTGGGAGCCTAAGGATCCATTGTTTGTGTGCTCTGTAAGCTGCAGTGTAGCAAATATATACATATACATATATAGCGAAGTCATTTACTGATAGCATGCATATTTTTTCAGGAGCATTTTGACAGGTTTTCTTGGGAGCGTGTTAGAGAAGATGGTAAGAGGAAACTGAAAATCGGAGCAATTCCTTCAGTTTTTAACGATAGTCTCCCATCGAAGCCATTTAATGAACATACATATTCAATGCCATTACAGGACATTTACATTAATTATGACAAGTTTAGTTTCTTATAATAGTCAAATTAAAATACAAAGCCTGCCATGCTGATTAACGTGAACTAAAATCTAATACTCTGTCAAAAAAATTCATACCTCACAAAGATACTTTTCTTCCATTGTATAATAATTTTCATTGCTCTTAGTGCCTTGTACAATTTTATTACTCTATATTTTTCTCAGTAGCTGATCCTTCGGTAACTTAAATAATTGAAATATATTTTCCTCTGATGTTGTTGAGCATGATAAAGCAACACATTTTCTTGCCATTGTAACTACAAAATAATAAATTTATTATTTTCTATAAGAAAAATAAAATATTTAAAATAATGAATATTCTTAAAAAATATTTACATCTTATCCTCCTTACATTTTTTTTTTATCTTTATAGGTTATCTCCTCGTCGTTTTACTTTTTGCCAATTCCAATAAATGGATGAGCGTCCAAACTACTCCAAACTATATTTTACGCGTCATTTTACGCTAACCTCCTTTGACCGTGGTCTTCTCCATATGGAGAAACAAAATGGCGGGTTTATCGATATATCGCACCTATCGATTTCAATGTCGCTTCTCTATTATCTAGGACTCTAGACCGACCGTGTCTCTTTTACGCGACGCGACGGGTTGCGAGTACCCGAGATGTTGAGATCTCGATAACGAGTAAACGGATCAAGTTCTAAGTAGGCTTGATCGATAGCTTGGGGTCCAAATAGGGGGGGGGGGTTTCTCTTATAATATTCCGCTACGTGCCCTATACGAGCGGATATTGCGACGCACAGTCCAAATGTGAAAATTTTTTTATTAAGATACGTCGTCTACTCATCATTATAACATATGCCATATCACGTGATCAGAGAAAATGTCCCTTTCACTTTTTCGACACTGGCGGCGCAGGTATCGCCAGTTTTGATATCGCGCGCGTAATTCGAACGATCTAGTAGGTAAATTATTAAAGATCGATAGACTTATCGGTCAGAAAGAAGATTTCTATTTAGTTAAATTAAGTATATATATATAATATATATTGATTCTTATGAATCAAGCTTGAATTCGATGTTTAATAGGTATCCCAGGTTGCCGATGACGAGATACAGATAGTGCGCTTCATAGTTTTCGGTGTCCAGGTGTAATAATACGTTGAATTTGATGTCTACGTGTTCCAGGTTGCCGATGACGAGGTCCACATAATGCGCTCCGTAGTTTTCGGTGTCTACGTGTATTAATATCTTGAATTCGATTTCTAGGTGTCCCAGGTTGCCGATGACGAAGTCCACATAGTGCGCTTCGTAGTTTTTGGTGTCCAGGTGTAATAATATGTTGAATTCGATGTCTACGTGTTCCAGGTTGCCGATGACGATGTCTAGATAGTGAGCTCCGTAGTTTTCGGTGTCTACGTGTATTAATACCTTGAATTCGATTTCTAGGTGTCCCAGGTTGCCGATGACGAAGTCCACATAGTGCGCTTCGTAGTTTTCGGTGTCCAGGTGTAATAATATGTTGAATTCGATGTCTACGTGTTCCAGGTTGCCGATGACGAGGTCCACATAGTGCGCTCCGTAGTTTTCGGTGTCTACGTGTATTAATACCTTAAATTCAATTTCTAGGTGTCCCAGGTTGCCGATGACGAGGTCCACATAGTGCGCTTCGTAGTTTTTGGTGTCTAGGTGTATTAATAAACTTTAAATCCGAATGTAAGACACGTAGATATCGAATTCGAGGTATTAATACACGTAGACATTGAAAACTATGGAGCGCACTATGTGGACCTCGTCATCGGCAACGTGGGACACCTAGACATCGAATTCAACGTATTATTACACCTGGACACCGAAAACTATAAAGCGCACTATTTGGAACCCGTCATCGGCAACCTGGGATACCTAGACATCGAATTCAAGCTTGATTCATAATAATCGACTTGAAAATTCGCTAGCGGCAGAACTAAAACTGTCATGACATAATAAAAATTCGCTGAATTAAAATTATGTCTAGACATAATAAAAATTGGACAAATTAAAATTATGTCTAGACATAATAAAAATTCGATGAGTTTTTATTATGTCATGACATAGTTTTAGTTCTGCCGCTAGGGAATTTTCAAGTCGATTCTTATAAATCAAGCCTGAATACAAAAAGGCGTGATATCCGTACAAAATTACCTCTTTCAAAAGAGGTAAAAAAATGCGCCAAGTACACGCATAGTAGTACATATGTATTAAAAAGACAGTGGTAGTATTATACTGTTATGTAGTTAACATATGCGTCGTGCACGGCATAATTATAAAGCGAATAAGAGAGATTGTCGGATGGCTCAGGCACACACACACATTCACCTATAAGTATATCAATCAATTATATGTACAAATAAATAATTCGGTATCTTATGGACGAGTTTCAACGCTCGCTAGATGTGTGTTGTGCCGGTACCGGGAGTTGCTCTCTGGGTCGGCACAGGATTTAGGAATCTCGGGTCGGAGAAGAAACACTCGTCGCGATGTATAACATAAACAACCAAATATATTTCTCTTTATCCTTTAATACAGCTTCTTTTATTTTATTAACGACCCGCGTGAAGTTGCGATCTTAGATATACGCGACGCACGTTATTATTTGATGGTTGACTAACGACTGCCCGCCGCTCGTCGAAAAGGCGGGCTCTTTATCCGCTCGGTGTTGCTGACTTCGTTGTCAGCGTTTTTGGCACCGTGATGTCCGGGATGACCATATTTGGTCATTCCCGAAACTTAGGCAGGTCTTCGCGTCAGCGGTCTTCGTCGCTAAGATCAAATTACTGATAGGAGGCAACTCGGAGTTGCCGAGTGCAATACTTAATCTATGAATTGTTGTGCACTCACAACATCCCTTCCCCCGCGGAAAAAGAAAAACTGAGGTATTCGAAGTTTTTCGTTATTTATTTGTTTATCCGTGTTTTTTTTTTTCTTGAGGGGTTACAATATAATTTCCTTAGTTCTAATATGTATCTATGCTGTGGTTTCCCTTTTTCTTTATTACGTAAATGATTATTCATCTATGCTTACAATTGAATTTATTAATTTCTTCGGAGTTTTTATTACTGAGTCTAAATTTATTTACACAAAAAGTTGTACCCCGCTTGGTGCATTCGTAGTTACACAGTACACGGGAAAATATTGATCGCATATAATTTTATTGATTTTTCGCGTACCTTTGTTTTAATTTTCTTTAATGTTAGATGATTATTGTCTTTTAATGCAAATACGCGTGTTAGTAAAATGTTATTTTGTGCATACGTTAGATAGTCTGTAATATGTTTATATGTCTGTCGTGAGGTTGACTAGGCTATTTCTAGAAGCTGTAGATGTCTGATTTTGAAGGCGGTTACGTCTTTGTGTGTCTATACATTATGATAGTTGCTTCTTGCCTCTTCTTTTTCTAAATCTCAATAAACGTCTTTAGTCTGTTTGCGTGTACTCGTAATGTTTTCCGTCCTTTTCTTATTATGTAGTTTACTTCATTAATTTTTTCCATTATTGTGTACGGTCCTATCCATTGCGACTCGAGTTTTTGTGGTGTGGGGGGTTGTGTTGTATGTAAACATGGCATAGGACAGCCATTCATCCCAGTTCGTCTGGTCTTCATTTATATAGTGTCTTAAATATTCGGCCAATGTGCGGTGTGACCGCTCCAACGCTCCGTTGCTCTCTGGATGGTACGCTGTCGTTTGTATTTTTTCAATTTTTAGTAGTTTACACACGTTTTTGAACGTTTCGCTAATAAAATTTGTACCTTGGTCCGTGAGTACTTTCTCTGGTATTCCGTGTTCTAACACGATATTAGTAACAAAAGCTTTTGCGACAGTAGCTACTTCTTGATTTTCTATTGGTATTGCTTTACTAAATTTTGTCAGGCTGTCTTGGAAGGTCAAGATATATTTATTTCTGTTATCCGTAATAGTTAATGGTCCTACAATGTCAAGGGCGCATTTTTCGAATGGTCTTTGTGTAGTATCCGTAATAGTTAAAGGCATTTTTGTTTTTCTGCTCAATTTATTCTTTTGACAGTATTCACACTTACTTATATAATCTTCGACATCCTTAGTGATTCCATTCCAATTATGAGTTAGTCGAATTCGATTTAAAGTTCTGGTGACTCCTTGGTGTCCTCCCATAGGTGAGTCGTGGTACTCGTGTAATATTTGTAGTTTATCTTCTTCCGAGTATTCGCTTGGACTTTCTTCTTTATGAACGTTGTTTATCTGTGAGCCTTCCACTATCGGGTTTCGACTCAATGCGTCGGCATTCGCATTCATTTTGCCTGCTTTGTGGATGATCTCCTAATCGTACTCTTCTAGCTTCAGCCTCCATCTAATTAACCGTGAGCCGGGGTCTTTTACGTTAAATAGCCATATTAATGGTCTATGATCCGTAATTATTTTAAATTTCGTTCCATACACATACGGCCTGAAATGTTTTACGGCCCATACGATGGCTAGCAATTCTTTTTCCGTCGTGTTGTAATTTTGTTCTGCCTTATTTAATACTCTACTGGCATATGCTATTGGTCTGTCCTGTCCTACTGTTCCTTGTGATAACACGGCTCCGATTGCGTAGTCGGACGCGTCTGTGGTTACTAGGAATTCTTGGCTAAAATCAGGGAAATTTAATATAGGTGTCGTAGTTAATTTTTCCTTTAATGTTTCGAACGCCATTTGTTGTTCGGCTGCCCAAATAAATTTTTCCCCCTTTCTCAATAATTTTGTTAACGGTTTTGCGATTTTAGAAAAATTTTCGATAAATTTTCGATAGTATCTCGCGAGTCCAAGAAAAATTTGGACATCCTTTGCTCGTTTAGGTGTTTTATACCTTATTACTGCTTGTATGTTGTCAGGATCTGGTAGTATTCCGTTTTCCGAAATAATATGCCCTAAATATAATACTTCTTTGCGCAAGAATTCGCACTTATCCGGTTGAAGTTTGAAACGATATTTTCGTAATCTTTGTAGTACTTCAATGAGGTTTCTGTTGTGTTCGGCCAAGGTTGCTCCGTATATTATGATATCGTCGAGGTAAACGAGACATTTGATACCTTCCAGCCCCATTAGTGCTGCTAATATAGCTCGTTGAAAGGTTCTTGGCGCGTTTTTTAACCCGAAAGGCATTCGGTTAAATTCGTAGTGTCCATTTGGTGTGGAAAAGGCTGTCTTCCTTTTATCTTCCTCTTGCATCGGTATCTGATCGTATCCGGATGCGAGATCTAATGTTGTGAAATATTTTGCCTTTCCTAGTTTATCGTGTATTTCTGCGATATTTGGTAATGGAAATGAGTCTCCTATTGTAAGGAAGTTGAGCTTGCGGAAGTCTATAACGATTCGAAGTTTTACTTTTCCTGAAGCGTCAGGTTTTTTTGGTACCACTAGTATTGGGGAATTCCACGGACTCGTGCTAGGGCGGATAATTCCATCCTCTAGCATCTTGTTAATTTGTTGGTTTATTTCTTCCTTATGTTTTTCCGGCAAACGATACGGCCGGACGTTCACCGGCGCGCTATCGGTACGTGTCGGGATCTCATGTTTCACCGCGGGGGTGCACGTTAGTTTGTCGTTCTCTAGATGGAATATGTCACAGAAATCATCGCATATTTGCTCTAACGTTTTTCTTTCCTCGTTATTTAAATGCTCCATTCTTAATTTGCTGCGTATTTTTTCGCGTCTCTCCGTGATGGATTCGCGCTCTTCTGTCGGCTGTAACGTTAGTATATCTGCCGTATCCGTTTCTGGTGCCTCTTCTAGAGTTACGCGCGGCGTGATAATTTCGACGGGTTTTTCTGTAATATTTATTATGCTTATTGGGCAGATAAAATCTATCGGTTTTACCATGCAATTACCGATAAATACTCCCGGAAGTACCTCTTTGCCCCGTACGATACCTACTTTATTTGTGTTGGTTATCGCAGATATTATTGTTTCGCTACGAGGTGGTACGGTAAACTTTCGGTACGGCTGTAATTTAAATGTCGCGGTACCGATTTTTAATCGATTTTTAGCGTGATTGGGTACGGCTTGATGTTTTTTCAGGAAGTCTATTCCCAGGATGCCCTCATAGTCCATCGGGAAGTCGTCTCGTACTACGTACATTGTATGCCGTATTATTTCTTTGCCTATTAGTATTGATGCTCGAATCTTCCCGAAGGTGTGAACTTGATGTCCGGTTATGCCGGTCAGTGCTATCTTCTTTTCTCGTATTTTGATCTCGTCCTTTAATTTTCCTACCTTAATGAAGGTGACGGCTGCCCCGGAGTCAAGCAAGAAATTCAGTTTTCCATTAGTTGCTTCTCGCATTGGGAGGGTGATAAGGTCTAGATTAGAATTCTTATTTGCTTTACCTGTCATATGAGTTACTCGGTGTTCGCGCGCGCGTCGCGTCTTATGCTTTCTTCGTCTCTCTTGTTTGTTGCCGCTGCTGCGGCTGCTGCTACTACTGTCGCTACATGACGTATTCTCGTCTGATTCCCGTATCTTATTTCTTTGGCTCTTTACGGTTGTATTTACTTGTTTCCTTTCCCGCGGATTATACTTACAATTAGAGGGGTGAGCCCGTTCTTTCTCGGGTCGTCCGTTAAGCGTCCAGCAGTCCTCTCTTTGGTGTCCTCTTTTCTTGCAGTGTGAACAATATTTTCCCACGGTGTTTATTTCGCTGGGCTTTTCGGCTCTCGGGGGAGAATATCTAGTGGCGTATCGGCTAGTACGGCATTGCTGTCCTATGTGGCCTAGCTTTCCGCATTTATGGCATTTAATTCCGACACTTTGAGCTTGTCGGGTTTGTTCTTGACTATTTTTACTTCGGTCGGTGTTATAGGGCGCACGCTGGGAGGGTCCCTTTAATTTTTCCTCGGACGTAGCGCCTAAAATTGCCGCGGTGAGGTTAGCGTAATTTCGTGCTCGCACGATAGTTTGAATGTCTCCTCGAAGTCCTAGTTAGAAATTTTCTAACGCTAGTTCCTGTATCGTATCTAAAATTGCTTTTCGTTGCTCTGAGGAATGTCCACGGCCTTCGATCATAGATTGGTATAGTTCCATTGATAATTTATCTACCCGGAGTCCGTAGTCTCTCGCGCTTTCGCCTGGCTTCTGCCGGAGCATATTAAATTCCCGCTGAATGTGCGTAGTGCTACGTTTTGCCAAGTAACACATTTCTATTTTCTGTTTCAGCTGCGCGAAAGAGTGTATGTCTCGTGTTTGAAAATCGTACATGGCTTTTCCCGTTAGTTTCGTGCAGAGTATAGCCTTTAGCAACGATTTTTCATCAGCGGGGTTAATTTCGTTCATCGCATAAGTGCTTGCGTTTAAAAATTTTTGAACTTGATTGCGCGAAGTTCCGTCGATTTCCGGAATCATGTCACGGGCTTCTTTTAATTTAATGTACGTATTTACTGGATCGTGTTGGTTTCTGACGTCTTCCAACGTTCGTCCGTAAGTTATGTCGAGTGGACCGTTACTGAAGTCACGTCGGACTCTGTTGTCTTCGCGTTCGTAATTCGTGGTCTCTAATCTCTGCAAGCGATCTTGTATTGCGCGTATCTCGTCTAATAGTTCGCCGAGAATGGAGTCTTGCGTGCCCGGGCATGCTCGCGCGGTCCCCGGATTCGCGGGCGTCCGATGGGCTTCCGTCCTCAGGGAGTTTATCTCTGCGTCTACCTGTTCTGGCGTTATCGGCGGATCAGTTATGCCTTCGCGGGACGTGTTCGCGTGTGCCGCTTCTTTCCGCTGGCCCATTTTTTGCCTTGGGGCGTATAGTTCCCTCTGCTGGAATCGAACACGTCGCTATCATACGACGTTAGTAAAAATTCTCCTCTCTCGGAGGGACCGGTCGTTATGCTGGAACGTGCGTCACTTAATGTGGGGTCCAGTCGTAGTACGTCACTGTCGTTTTCGCCATTATTCGCGTTATTTTTTTCGTTAGCGGCTGTATCGCGAGGTTCGTGATTATTTCGGGGTAAGAGACTACCGTCTAAGAAAACAGATTCTCGCTCTAGCACGACGTGGGGGTCTAATACCGGCGGGTTTTCATCCGAGTAGTCTAAACTACGTCGCACGCTTTCTGCGATGTCGCGAACGGCTACTTCTACGATACGAACAGGGCGTATCGGGTTGACTCGATTCCGCTCGGCAGGACGAGTCGCCTTCCTCTAACAATTACCGCTTTTATCTCGCTTTACAACTAGGCGCGTTACAATGGTTCTCGACTTACATTAGTCGCATGTTGCTCGTTACTCGCTGGTCGTTGACCGTCGCTGCGTGGCTCGGCTGCGGGGCCGGCTGGTCACCGTTGTGGTAGGTCGGCGCCTTCTCCGGTGTCGCTGATAGCCGCTACCGGGTGCTTCCTTCCTTTGGATCGGACTGCTACCGGGTGCTTCCTTCCTTTCGAGCGGGCTGCTACCGGGTTCTTCCGTCAGGGCTGATTTCACCACTTTCACTTTTTCGCTCTTTTCTTTCAGGCGAATACTTGTGGCGGAAACACACGCGACGGGAACGTTCTCCGATTGCCGAGATCCCACCGCTGCCACCAATTGTTGTGCCGGTACCGGGAATTGCTCTCTGGGTCGGCACAGGATTTAGGAATCTCGGGTCGGAGAAGAAACACTCGTCGCGATGTATAACATAAATAACCAAATATATTTCTCTTTATCCTTTAATACAGCTTCTTTTATTTTATTAACGACCCGCGTGAAGTTGCGATCTTAGATATACGCGACGCACGTTATTATTTGATGGTTGACTAACGACTGCCCGCCGCTCGTCGAAAAGGCGGGCTCTTTATCCGCTTGGTGTTGCTGACTTCGTTGTCAGCGTTTTTGGCACCGTGATGTCCGGGATGACCATATTTGGTCATTCCCGAAACTTAGGCAGGTCTTCGCGTCAGCGGTCTTCGTCGCTAAGGTCAAATTACTGATAGGAGGCAACTCGGAGTTGCCAAATGCGATACTTAATCTATGAATCGTTGTGCGCTCACAACATGTGGCTCCGGCGTTTTCGATCCTTCGTTGTCACGGCCGATTTTCGATTATTCCTTGTTTGTATTGATCGGTTATGTGGTCACGAAAGATCGCTCGAGATTTTGCCTTTCCTTCGAGACAAACATTTAAATTTTATACAAAGGACACAATTGTAAATATTCAGTAAAGTGTGTGGTAAGCCAAGGCGACCCAAGGTCTACACCTCAAGGCGCTGTCGCATCCGAACAATAAAGTAGCGACTCAGGGCGATAGTCCCCTAGGCGTCGTCGCTTACCGCTCTCACGATTCAGGGCAACAGCCCCTAAGCGAAATCATCGGCAACAGCTTTTAAGCGAAGTCAAATCCAATGCGTAACTGATCCATGTATGTATGCGTATATGCGTTCTCTTCTTAACTGTTAGTTTCCGTTTTTATGTTTAACGTTTACATTCTGTATTAAAACGATCTTTTCAACTGTTTCCTGTATTTATTACACATTAAATAAAGCGCAAGACGAAAATACGGCGTAGATACGAGTAATATCTATGCTGATCAAATAACATATACCTCGAAATAACACCCTGTACATATTGTTTATAAAATGCGTAATACTACAAAAAGGCATGATAGCTGTACAAAATTACCTTTTTTAAAAAAAAGGTAAAGAAAGGCGCCAAGTACACGCGTAGTAGTGAGTAGGTAAGCTATGTTAGTTCTACCCCAACCTGTGGGATCTGAGGGGGTGGTGAGGGGCGGGGGGGAACCGCGGGGGGGGTGACCGCGGGCGGGGGAAACCGCGGGCGGGGGGAAGTAACCGTGGGTCGGGAGGAACCGCGGGGAGGGGGAAGGGGGAACCGCGTTTTTCGAGCGCCGCGGGGAGGGGAAGGGCGAACCGCGTTTTCCGGCGCTGCGGGGCGAAGGGGTTTTCCGGCGCCGCGAAGCGACCGCGTTTTCGCCGCGGGAGGAGTCCGCGTGCAACGGCCGCGCCGGTCCGAGTGACGTCACACGCTCCCGCTCGCGTTATCTCTCCCTCGCCCCGGTCGCGCGCGTTTTCTCGTTCGCGCGCGGTCCCTCTCGGCCCCCGGCCCCCCCGTTTGCGTTAACGCTCACGATCGCATATATTTTTTTCGCCAACAATATTTAATCGTTTAGATCTTCGCAATATTTAATTTTAATATTATATTTAAGTAAACGATAAACGAAGCTTAACGACAGGGAACGGTAAATGAAAAGGAAATTTTTTAACCATATTATATGTATTCATTTATCATGTAGCGCATTATACACAATAGTATCAGCAGCATACGCCAACAGTTCACAATCAATAATCGAATTTTTATCATAAATTTCACGCAAGATATTAGTCGCATCACATTTGTCAATAATACATTTTCGCCGTAAAATTGTTACAAACCGTTTAAATTTTTCACTTACGCCATGAACATTTTGACATAGTTGAAAATACACATTTTTGACGCAATGTTCTAGTTCGAACAGGAAGAGTACAGTTGACGGTTTCATGTACAAGTTGGTGCCGCACGACGTCAATTTTACAATATCCGCGTCACATATTTTAACAAGCTCCAGATCTCGAAACGTTAGCGATGATGGTGCCGATGACTGCACGAGTCGCTGTATATCAGCACGTTTTTCGATGAATGTCACCCACGTTGCATGTGGCAGAATTATCCGATTGCCTCGGTTATCACCAATATGTATATCCACAGAGGACATAGGTCCCGCGTTGATTCCAACATCCAAAAATTTATATGATGTCGATGTCAAGGCAAATCCCCTTCGCAAAATACGTGGCGTGTAGTGGGGTTTATCAAAACTGTAAAAAATACAATTACGTTTATAAAAGTTTTTTGCACAAGTATATATACGAAAATTAGCGGTACTTACTCATTGTGTTGTTTCTCGCACGCTTCATCCTGAATCGGAACGTAGTAGTTCACACCGTGAGTGTTCATCGTATCTAGCTGTTTGCGACGTACTCGAACCGTATCGAACTCTCGACTGCGCTCTAGAATCCTCGTATACCATTTATACATACACAAAACTGCAAATCTTGCAAAAATAGCGCCAATGTACGGCTGCTGCATGGTGACCACCACCACAATCCACATATACGTTAAATGTAATATCTTTGTCAAGAACATTCGTGATGAGATCACCTCATCGAGCATCAAATATGATTTCTTTTCAAGAGCATACGCGTCTCACGATGATTTCATCGAACACGTGCAAAACTGCAAATTTTGCAATTTCGCATAAGTCAATGGAAAGTTATTGTTTTGAAGAACATGTCGCGACATGTCTCGCGATAATTTATCGAACACGTGCAAAACTGCAAATTTTGCAATTTTGCATAAGTCAATGGAGCGTTATTGTTTTGAAGAACTTGTCGCGACATGTCTCGCGATGATTTCATCGAACACGTGCAAAACTGCAAAATTTGCAAATAGCGCCGATGTACGGCTGCTGAGATAAAATTTGATATGATAAGCAAACGATGCATAATTAGTAGAATATAAAATGACGAATCTGGGGGATACGCTCAATAGTCGAGAACTGGAAGTCGTGAGTGCAACAAAAGGTGTTAGCAAGAGGATCGTGCAATAACATGGAGCAAGTGTTGTTGGAGCAATCCACCCTGTTAAATTCGAGAGAAGACTTTGCCGCGTGGGAGCAACGATGCGACGAGTTTATCGATTCGCTGGAAGAACAAAGCCGAATTAAACGACCACGATTATCGATCGATCAGTCATCGATCGGTCTCAAACAGTCGTTGGTCGCTAGTATCGCACGACTCGAAGGTCTGAAAGACTCGATACGTCAACGTTTCGTGCATGTGGGTGCGGGATACAGTGCGAGTGAGACAGGACTCAGATGGCGCGAGATAGATACGGCTTTTAAAATTCGTATATTGACAGGTGCGGTAATAAATTTTAAACACATCGACCCACATCAATTTCTCAAAGATGCGGGAGACATTGTACTCGATCGTGTGCGGAACGTCATGCAACAACATGACAATGTAAAAATTAACACAGTGTTTAATGGTGAATTTGTTGCGGGTGACAAACGCGCGAATAAAAGTATCGCAACGAGAAACTATGAAGTCTTTCGTGAGTCCGATCTATGTGAGTGGTACAAGCGACACGTAATCGAGCCTACCTTAGCAAAGCTGGAGGAATTCCAGGAACGTGATAGCGGATAGGCGTTGTCGAGTATACTCAATTTAACGGTAAATGTGAACAAATATAATCCATTGCACGCGGGATGTTTTGTGGAAATACCGCAAAAAATTAAAAAGAAGAAGGCGGTGATAAACGTACGATCATTGGGCAATGCGTGTTTCGCATGGTCCGTGGTGGCTGCTCTGCATCCAGCCGAGAGACATGCAGAACGGAAATCGTCGTATCCACATTACACGTCGGTGCTAAATCTTACGGACATTGAGTTCCCAATGACGTTGGATCAAATTAAAAAATTTGAAAATCACAACAAGATCTCCATCAACGTCTACAGCATTGAAAAAGACAAGGAACTTGCTATCCTACCAATACGGGTTACTGATCGTAAGATGGGCAGACACGTAAATCTGCTGTACATGAATGACGACAACGTGGGACATTTTGCGTGGATCAAGAACTTATCCCGCCTCGTGAGCTCGCAATTGAGCCAAAATAGGAACAAAAAATACTTTTGCGATCGGTAAGTACCCATAGTTCTTTTAATAATAAATAATATTTTGTGTATAAAAAATTTATAATATTTGCGTTTATTTTTTTGTTGCAGATGCTTGCACTACTTCAGCTCCAACGAAAAATTGGAAGCCCACACCGTCGACTGTCAGGAGATGAATGACTGCGCGATCAAGTTACCGAGCGATAACGACAAATGGTTGGCCTTTAAAAATCACAGCAGGAAGGAACGAGTTCCGTTTATCGTATACGCCGACCTGGAATGTACCCTGGAAAAGATGGAAGCGGATCCGGAAACGTCCAAGTACACATATCAGCATCATCGCGTGTTTAGCATAGGGTACTACGTGCGTTGCTCGTACGACGAGTCGTTATCTATGTATCGGTTTCGTCGGAGCTAAGACGTTTAGCTCACGACGTAAAGACCATTTTGTCCACTAATGTACCCATGGCAGATTTCACGCGAGACGAGTGGGAAAAGTTTAACAGCGCAACGCACTGTCACGTGTGCGAAAAACCGTTCGAGCCAGACGACGTGCGAGTACGCGACCATTGTCACCTGACCGGCCGATACAGAGGTCCCGCGCATTCTAATTGTAACTTAAATTATAAAGATTCGCATTGCATTTCCATAGTGTTTCATAATTTATCGGGCTATGACGCACATTTTATTATAACTGAAAAAGCAACAACGTACGAAGGATATGTAGACTTACTCCCAATTACAAAAGAAAAATATATTTCGTTTACAAAAAATGTTCAAAGCACCGAAGATAAGGATAAGAAAACGTGCGTCAAATTGCGATTTATCGATTCGTACAAGTTTCTCACCGCTAGTCTCGACAAATTAGCATCTTATCTCAGCAAGGATAAACTGCGAATATTGCAACGCGAATTTTGTAAAATATCCGCAGAAAATTTTGATTTGCTGACACGAAAAGGTGTATTTCCCTATGAATACATTGACTGCGTCGAAACGTTGGAGGACTTGTGTTTACCACCGCGCGACTCGTTTTACAGTTCATTGACAGGTGACACCGTATCCGAGAGCGATTACGCGCACGCCGTCAACGTCTGGCAGCGGTTCTCCATTCGAACGCTCAGTGATTACAGCGATTTATATCTCAAGACCGATGTCTTGCTGTTGGCCGATATCTTTGAAAATTTTCGCGATAGTTGCGTCGCGAGTTATGGACTCGATCCCGCGTATTATTATACTCTACCGGGTTTTACGTGGGATGCCATGTTAAAGCATACACACATCAATTTCGAATTGCTCACCGACATTGACATGATCATGTTTATCGAACGAGGTATACGCGGCGGTTTGAGTCAATGTTCAAACAGATACGCGCTGGCCAACAACAAGTACATGCAGTCGTACGATCCATCGAAACCGTCGTCGTACCTAATGTATTTTGATGTAAATAACTTATACGGCTGGGCAATGTGTCAACTATTGCCATATGCAGATTTTAAATGGGTCGACGACGTAACCGATTTTAATGTTATGGATGTCGCGTTAGATTCCTCGATAGGCTACATACTCGAAGTCGACTTGGAGTATCCACAACACCTTCACGACGCGCACACTGACCTACCGTTCTGTCCGACGCGCGATAAACCACCCGGTAAGCGGCAGGACAAGCTCCTCGCAACATTATACGATAAGAAACGATATGTAATACATTATCGCAACCTGCAGCAGTGTACTCGTCACGGTCTCCGTATATCAAAGATTCACCGCATTCTGAAATTCGCGCAATCTCCATGGCTTCGCGATTATATAGAACTTAATACGAAATTTTGGACATTGGCCAAGAATGATTTCGAAAAAAATTTATACAAATTGATGAACAATGCCGTGTTTGGTAAAACCATGGAGAATGTGCGCAATCACGTTGACGTGCGACTCGTGACTCATTGGGAGGGTAGATACGGAGCGGAGGCAATGATAACAAAACCAAATTTTCATAGCCGAAGCGTTTTTTCGGAGAATCTTGTAGCAATAAGAAATGCGAAAACTCGAGGTGAAGTTTGACAAACCAATCTACGTGGGTATGTGCATCCTCGATATATCCAAGACATGTTTGTACGAATTTCATCACGAGTACATGTTACCGCTGTATCGCGATAAGTGTAAAGTCACGTACACCGATACGGACAGTCTCATTTATCACATCGAGTGCGACGATGTATACGATACCATGAAGCGCCATATTCATAGATTTGACACTAGCGATTACGCGATCGATAATACATATGGTATCCCACTCGCCAATAAAAAAGTACCGGGCTTAATGAAAGACGAAAACAGCGGTGCGATAATGACCGAATTCGTCGGGCTTAGAGCAAAGATGTATGCCTTGCGAGTAGATGGTAAAAAAGATACGAAAAAGGCTAAAGGTGTTAAGAGTAACGTCGTAGCTAGGTCGATAACGTTCGACGACTACACGCGGTGTCTGCGCGACGAAATTGAAATGACGCGGCAGCAGGCTTGCATAAGATCCAAACTACACGAGGTATACACCATATCCGAAACGAAAATAGCTCTAAACGACGACGTCCGTACGACGATAAGCGCTACATTATACCCGGTTCTACCGAAACGCTGCCATGGGGACATTATAAAATACCATTGTAAATTTATTATAAATACATTTAGAAAAATAAATGACACATTTGTATGTAGAATATGTTTTTATATTGTAATAAATTTTTACAATACATTATTTTTGTGTATCCAAGAATTGTGTGAATTATCAAATCCTAACCACTTTACATAAACCTCATCCCCCCCTGTTGCGCAAAACTTTTTCAACGAGATACACGTCGGGATTAGCAACGCGATGTAACTCGTATTCGTAGAAACCGCCGGCGATGGGTTTTCCGCAGGAATCTTCCAACAGATACGTCACGGGATTAGTTTTCTGCACTTTGACGATTCTAAACACCTCCGTGGTCCAATTTGGCGTGTATCCTTAGTAGGTAAGGTAGGCCGATTCTAACCATGGGATCTCAGGGGGGGTGAGAAGCGGGGGGGAACCGCGTTTTTCGAGCACCGCGGAGAGGGGGAGGGGGGAACCGCGTTTTTCGAGCACCGCGGGAAGGGGGAACCGCGATTTTCGAGCACCGTGGGGAGGGGGAGAGTGGGGGAACCGTGTTTTTCAAGCGCCACGGGAAGGGGAAGGGGGGAACCGCGTTTTTCGAGCACCGCGGGGAGGGGGAAGGGGGAACCGCGTTTTTCGAGCGCCGCGGAAGAGAAGGGGGGACCGCGTTTTTCGAGCGCCGCGGGGAGGGGGAAGGGGGAACCGCGTTTTTCGAGCGCCGCGGAAGGGAAGGGGGGAACCGCGTTTTTCGAGCACCGCGGGAAGGGGGAAGGGGGAACCGCGTTTTTCGAGCGCCGCAAGGCGAGGGGGTCCGCGTTTTCGCCGCGCCGCAGAGTTCGCGTGCACGCATGCAACGGCCGCGCCGGTCCGCGTGACGTCACACGCTCCCGCTCGCGTTATCTCTCCCTCGCCCCGGTCGCGCGCGTCTTTTTGTTCTCGCGGTCCCTCCCGGCCCCCGGCCCCCGTTCGCGTTATTGCGCACGATCGCATATATTTTTTTCACCAACAATATTTAATCGTTTAGATCTTCGCGATATTTACCGCGAGACACGTATGTTCTTGAAAACGATATCGCGCCATTGACTTTCGATGATTTGATCTGCATAACTGCTATTGAACAGTTATCAAACAGCTATTGAACCGCTATGAAACAGCTAAAAACAGCTATGAAACAGCTATTGAACAGCTATCAAACAGCTAAAAACAGCTATAAAACAGTTATCAAACAGCTCTTGAACAGCTATCAAACAGCTAAAAACAGCTATAAAACAGCTATCAAACAGCTATTGAACCGCTATGAAGCAGCTAAAAACAGCTAAAAACAGCTATCAAACAGCTCTTAAACAGCTATCAAACAGCTAAAAACAGCTAAAAACAGCTATCAAACAGCTATTGAACCGCTATGAAACAGCTAAAAACAGCTAAAAACAACTATCAAACAGCTATTAAACAGCTATTGAACCGCTATGAAACAGCTAAAAACAGCTATCAAACAACTAAAACAGCTATCTGTATAACTGCGATCTGTATAACTGCTATTGAACCGCTACTTTTAAACAGCTAAAAACAGCTTTTAAACAGCTATCAAACAACTAAAAAACAGCTAAAACAACTCTTGAACAACTAAAATATCTATATTATACTACAAAGTATGTGGGAAAAGAAAATAAAACATCTATATATACATATATAGTTTATTTCAAAAAAAATTATTTCTGGTGTCGCGACCACCAGTTAAATATTTTTAATACATTTTGTAATGCGCAATTCTTAACATGTTTTTCGCATCTTACAGTATTAGTAACATCTATATTATTTAAAGATTCGATATCTTCGTAATCTGCATCCAAAGTCTCAATTTTTAGATTTTTTCTCGCTTTATTCTCAAGCAGATCCACCAGCCATTCTCGTTTCTGGCATCCCTTGACGTACACAAGAGTCGACGTCTCGTCGCCCTTTCCAAGTACAGCCGATGTAATTAGATGTTTCGCCATGCTGTAGGACACGTTTCCGTCCTCCCATCGTAGTCCATGGTGATTCGCAATCAACCAGAAAGCGCATGATTTGTCGGATTTCGCGAGGAGACTCCATGGCATGGGACATGTAAAAATGTAATGCGCCAAAACGGTCCCGTTTCTCAGAACCGCCACCTCTTTCACGACAAATTTCATCCCGACGGTGAATCCCTGCAGATCGACAAACGTCGGTACGATCATGACGAAACGATGGAGCAATCTGTATCTTATCGCGGTACATCAGTGTATCTTATATCGCAATATCTGCTGATATTGCAATTTACATGAGTTTGCGCACTACATTAGACAGCGGGCAGTATTCGATTACACGATCATGCAAGATGAGGCAATAGGCGGTAGTATTTGCAGGTACATTTTCTTTACAATCAAATTCTATTCGCACATCCACGGTGGCGCTCTTGACAGATTCGTTTTGTCGCGAGCAATCGATGACAACAAAAGGTCCTTCCATCAGGAATGTATACAAGCTGCAAAGCGTATTGATGGAATCGTATCCGTAATAAGTTTTACGAAAACGCGCATACATATCGAAAAGAACGGCGTATCGATTTTTAGTAAAATCCAGATTCATGTCGTCGTACGGATAAAATTCGGAGTTTAGATAAAGTTTGACATTGGTCAAGTTACAGTCATCGAATACGCTAACATTTTGAGACATGATATTCTTGCGGCCGGTCTGCAGCGCAAAGATAACGTACCGCGGCTTCTCTAGCTGAGTCGCCGTTTTGACGGCCCACGAATGCTTGGTCGTGCTCTGCAACATGGGGTACTCGTACAGATCCCACGAACGAAAACTGACACTAAGATATCGCCCGCTTTCCAAGACCCGTAGCATGGATAGCTTATTGATTTCGTTTAATGTGACGTGAGGCATTCGCCACTGTATTTTAAACAATTCGATTTCCGGCTCTGTCGCCGGATTTCCTACAATGCAATTGTTATCGCTACGCGCTCGTATCAAAATTAATTCGTGACGAGCGTTAACAACGACGCGTTTGTAATCTTCGCAAAAGCCCAGCAACAACTTGAGCGGTACGCAAAGGTTGAAGTATCCTTCCGGTATGCTCGATGTAACGTCCCAGTCAGCATTCCGCATGAGTTGAGAATCATTATACGATAGCGATACGTAGTTCTTGATGGTACTGGTTATTCCAACGTTTCTGTTGCGATCAATCTCCACGCCGTTGAGCTCGTATCGAATCTCATCGAACATGAACGCCACGCAATTATTCGCAAGCGTTGCCTGAGACTCATCGTTCCTTCTTTTTATTACCAATCGTCCTTCAACGTAGAGAAAGCTTTCACACGGCAACGTGTATAAATCCTGCTGTTGTATGGGTATTCTTATCTCATCGTTATGTCCAAACGTTGTGTTGGCGTACGGATTGTACGTGTGTGTCTCAATCTTGACGACGCTGTCGTCAAAGATCGGTTCACCACCAATGTTTAAGATATTAGCCATTTCGCACGACAAAACCCAATGATTTCAAAAATTCAACGTTCGACGCAGTGAGTTTCTTCTTTGGCGATCGGATTGTCTTTTTGTTTCTCGTCTGTCGCACCTGCTCAGCTTCGTTCAGTACAAGCATCTCACGTTATCGCCGTCGTCTTCGTACATGCAGTCTAACGGTGATCTCTTCTCCGCGAAAATCAATCAATCGACCGTTCTGATCCACGACGCGAAGCGTCAAGTCCGAAATGCTCCGTACGATGATCGGAAGGTAAATGATCTGTGCCGGCGTTTCCGATATCTTATATCCTGGAGGCACGCTCGGTGAAAACTCGTGTATCGTGTGCACGTACTTGTCGTTGCTGTACGCACCAGCGGTCACGTTACACTCTATGCGAATGATGTTTACGTTGATTATATTTATCGGAACATCCGATTCGTGCCATTGTCGCGACTTTAGCACGCGATTCGCTGAAAATCCCAGCAGCGATCCAATGTTGTTCGGTTTTGTGAAATTTATCCGATAAGCGCACTTGATCTCGCTCTTCATCGTATTGTTGTTGGCTCGAATAATAATCAATGGGTGTGAGTCATCTTCGTTTGTCGAGACATTATTGGGTTGGTCCCATAAAAGAGCGCGTTTCAGATACATGTCTATATCATGCAGTTCGTACGATCCTTCGGGAATGGTAATCTCTTTGTCGTCGTTGCCATAGTAGAATTTATTGTTCGACGAATTTACATTCGGTATCGTGTGATAGGTTTCAAAATCTGTCAGACCGAGCTCGTAATCGCCATCGCTCAAATCCACGGCGGGAAAGTAGCATACCGCGAGGATGCTGCTCTTGCCGGTGAGCGTAAATGTCAGTGACATGTTTGAATGAATACTGAGATTAAACAGCGTAACGCCGGTCTTTAAATTGATTGTCAACCGACTGTAGAAAACGCAGACACAGTTGTCCGCAATTGCTCTGATCGTATTGCTGATAAGGCGTGCGATTGTACTCTATTACATTGTTCTCTAGATACTGCGCCAATTCTCTCGGTGGTCGAAGATTACCAAAACTGTCGAAATATATGGCACGATTTCCCCTCTTCGCGTACGCCACCCAGTGAGTACCCGGTCCCTCAGTATTATCCAAATTCACAATACCGCTCTCATTTCGACGTATATTGCCGATCGGTAACGAGTCGCGCATAAAAATACCTCTAAAATATGGAATGCGCATACGTTTTGCCAATTGTTGCAGTTGCACGTTGGTAGTTACACCCTTGAGAATTTTTAGCGTCTTTTCGACGTTTTTTTTTTCCTCGAGACTCCCCGTCCGCGTTTGTACGGAGCAAGATAAAGTCCGTGACCTTCCATGGCGCGATTGTGACGTTGCATCTCTTCCAGCTGACGCCGCGCGGCTTTGTTATCATTCACGACCTTTGCGACTCCCGCCGCTCCGCCGACCAACGAACCGAGAACCCCTAATAACGGCAGGATCGGTAGGATACCGCCGCGTTTCGCTACCGGAAGTATTCGCTTGGTCTTCTTCTTTTTCTTCGTTTTTAAACCCATACCGAGTTTCGTTTTAGCCTTCATGGCCGCCCAGACGGCTGTAGCCGCAGCTCTCTCTCCGAGAGTAGAATCGTTCGCGGTGACACGTTTTCGCGCTTCCGCGGCGAGTATATTGTCTGCCACGTGTCGTTCTGCGAGATCGTTGCTACGCGAGTAGGCTATGTCGTGCTCGCGACACGCTGCGTCCAATGGATTAATACCCCGATCACCTCTTGCCAATCGTGTTTCTAAGCGAGTTCCCGGTCCGCAAAATTGATAGCCGGGGATATGTAATTCGATCGGAAGCGCGTTTATCGCGCGATTCAACAGACCTCGGCCTATCTTCGGCGGCATTCGCCGCAGTTTTTTATCAACGGCGGCGGACCGTCGATGTGCGTTTGCTGACACGGCAAATTATAATGTATTAAACAGCGCCGATATTGTTGAACCTCCGAATCTGCCTTGATATGTTCGGGAAGCTTATCCCACAAATAATCTATGTGATTATAAAACTGTCGCAGTAGAATGACCTTTGGTATATACTTTAACTGCTCGGCGGTTAAATCGTAAATATCGCTGTTATCCGACACGAGCAAAAACATTTTAACGACTGAGCATCTCAGCTCTACGCGTCTCTATAAATAGGCCAGCTTTCTCGATATTGTTTTTCATTCGTTGTGGAGGGGAAGTAAAATGCGGTTCGTACGACAATCGCGGACGATCAAAGTGACAAACTTTGACGATAAGATGCCGTTAACGAAAGAGGTACGCAAATATGGAGGCATGCTACCGATTTT